>JAGDQP010007696.1:45597-66139 GCA_022664845.1 Lepisma saccharinum | reverse complement strand
AATGTATATACTCGCTTCGCCTCATTGGGGCGCTGCCCCCAGAATTCCAAGATGGCCTCGCTGGGGCGCACCCCTTTATCGCAATCAGGCTCCAGCTGGGAACTGTACCCTAGTAGGGGAGACGAGCCGAATTTATTCTAACCTAATCGTAATGGTACACCTCCATACCAAATTTCGTTTCTCAGCTTCAGTCGTTATAAAGTGGGGCTTAGGCGGGCATTTTGGATAAAACATGGACACAGTTTTAACGTTTTCTTATATTTTCGTGACATACTCGTGATGATACACTGTCATACCAAATTTCATTTCTCTATCTCGAACGATGTGAAAAATGGTATTTCAACTGTCATTTTGAATCAAAGATGGTGAATTTTTTTAAAAGTTGTTATGTTTTCCTAAACTATTCTTGATAATACATCATTATGCCAAATTTCGTATCTCTGGCTCAAGCAGTTGGAAAATGGATTTATGAAGCCCGCCATTTTGGATCCAAGATGGCGTCTTTAGAGATATTTTGTAATATGTTCATAATCTACTAATAATGTTGTACTGCCAAACTAAATTTCATTATTCTAGCGGCAGCCGTTTAGGCTGTGTATTCTTTAAAATTTTAGGCTTGGAGGCCATTTTGAATCCAAAATAGCGACTTTTTCAAATTTTAAAAAAACTTTTCTTAATTTGCTATTAATGATGTAGTTTCATACTAAATTTCATTGTTCTATCTTTAGTCGTTTAGTCTGTGTATTCTTTGAAATTTTAGGTTTGGCGGCCATTTTGAATCCAAGATGGAAAACCTTTTCAAAATGTCGGAATTTTTCCTTTATCTACTTATCATCCTCTACCTTCATACCAAATTTCATGTTTCTAGCTTACTCCAAACACCCTAAACAATATGATGAGTGAGTCAGTCAGTGAGTGAGTGAGTCAGTGAGTGAGTCAGTTAGCCTAAAATGTGCAATTTCAGGGGTCCACAACTAGAACATAGTTTGAGATACGAATATGAAATTTTGTACATCTGCACATATTTACCATATCTCCTTAACGGCAAAAGCTCATATTCCTATCTTTAACATTTTTTTTCTTACGGGGCCCCCAAATCGTCGATTTTGCCATAAACTCTTGTTCCTGTATAACATGCTTCTGGCAGTGCTGACGTTTTCTGACGTGAAGAACTTGGCTCATGCACTGCCGTGCATGTTGATACTTGAAACGATACTAACTTTTGAGCTTTAGAAAACTATTGGGAACATGCTACTTTTCTGGTCTAAAAAACTCTATTTAGTATCCATCTCGAATGATAAAGGGACTTTCTTATATCAGATTTAACAAGTACTTCACCTTAATTAGCACATTGGATGGGAAGTTAGTATTAATGGATTGGCCTTGCTGCAACTAACGTATTGAAGCCATTCATACAACCTGATCTTCAGATTACTTTAGAAATAACATGGTTTGGAAATTATTCCAGCAACCTGATATTACATGCACAATAGATATATAAATGCTATTTTATTGCTATTCAGATTTTAATAAAATAAATGTAATGGTATTATTTTGGTGTAAAACAATAAATATTCTTAAATTACAGTAACACTTTGGCAGTAATATTTCCTTTATAGGGTGATAGCGGAGGACCACTGATGATGCAAATACCCGGAAGAAAGAAACAGTACGAAATCATAGGTAAATAAGAAACCACCTAAGAAAGAGAAAGTTTTAAAATTATATTTTGTTAAAATGATTGCACTGCAGAAGTGAAACCTAGATTTTGTGTCACATTGATGTATATAGGTTAAAGTTAAGTTGTTTTAATAACGGAATACCTTTTCCTTATGAACCAGTACATTTTCATTCAAGTTTAGTAAGTTTCGTGTTTAACCTTGAAGATCATTATAAACATAAGGATTGATAATAACAATGATGACAACAAATCTGATTAGCAAAAAGAAGTTTAGTTAAATGAGTAAAACAAGAACTTTATAATGCTCTATATGACTTTTGTGTGGAAATAAAATCAAACTGCACAGCAGTCTTTCCAGTATCGAATTTTGAAATGACTACTGGTACCACAAGCGTTTTAGTTCTTCTTGCATGCCAGACAGGAATTTCACGGATGTTTTGGTACAAAAACTTTACAGTTACTTACAAACTTTACAGTAAGTGACTTGTTGTTATTAGAATCTTAATCCTGTGCTGCCTCAGTCCGCGCTATCACATTTATCTCAATACCTTTTGTCTCTAATTGCTCTCTGTTCGTTGGTATCATGTGACGCTCCTTTATAACATTTCGGGCAGTAGGACTGACGCACTTTCTTGGTATAAGTAATTTTACATGTAAAAAATATCTAGTGGGATGAGGCATGCATGAACAAGCAGACAGATGCAAGCTAACCAAACAAAGCGGGGTAATGCATCGATTCAAATATTGCGACCATATGACACATAAGGTGGTGTTTGTATCAAAGGTTGAACAAAACATTGATAGACTGTATAAAAATAAACCACGAAATTCTTTAATCTTGGTATGATGGTCACATCGCGAAGAAGAAAGCACAGCGATTGTCGTAAAGCAAAATAGATGAACGATGCATGAATGATGGAATCGTGTGAACTGATGTATATTTCCGAACGGGAAAATAAGCCGAATCGAAAGACGTAACATGTGTGTGTTTGTGTAAAACATATTCCAGACAGCTCTTGAGTGAATGAGGTATGTAAACAACGCTGCTTGTTGGTGGCTTAGTAGTGATAATTTAGGAGAAATCGTGTATACGTCTGGACATGAAAAGAATTTGATATGGTAGTCGTTATTGGACGAACAAAACGCGAGATATGCAGAAGTAACCCAACCCAACTGAAACTTCGTTGTTATGAAAAATGATGCAGATATATTATTCCACTTCCAGGAGTGAGAGAAAAGGATTGAAAGAAATGAAAAATATACCTGTATTGATCTGAGAGATCGCCCCACCATTTGCCGTGATGAAGATGTATAACCACGAAGCATTTACGATTGAAATAGACACATAGGCAGATTAAATGAACGGTGTAATTATTTTGTTATAATAAGAAAAAAATACTGGAAAGACTGCCCTTCGAAGGCATTTGTGAAATAGCTGCTGCCATTCAATGTTAGTAAAGTAAGAGTTACAAATAACCAGAGTAGACACTGGGTCCTTTGCCCTTGAGCAAACAATAAATGAGCACTGTACTGTAGAGGTATATAAATAATTGACTCGATGCCGTGTTATAGGGAAATTAAAAAACAGAGACCGTTCATGCTGAGTTTTCCATCAATAAACAACTATTTATATATAGAACGGGGAGGGGAGCGAGAGGGGGGAAGAGATGAAAAATTAAATGCTATTAACAACGACCAATAGCCAATGTCAGCCTCCCTACTTAGTTTTTGATGCGACAAGCATTCGGTGCGTTTGAATGAAGAGTAAATTTGTGTCGGTACGAAGAGGTGCGAATTTGGTATCTACAAAGGTACAGAGATATGTGTGTATACAGGCTAATGTAATATATTTTTAACGTTTTATCACTGCATGTTGTCTTTACAGCCTAGGAAAATTGATGATATACACGTATGAAATTCCGAAATTGATCGCATGTTTCATGTCACTCCACTTGTTAAATGGAAAGTCATATATTTGGTTAATTAAGAACTAGGAATATTTTATATGGACGCCATCATACTAAAATTAAGACTAGACTGAAAGAATGTTAGCCATAGTGTGAACTACCCTGTCAGAACTGACCAGAATCCCCTGAATCTGCCTGGATCAGTTTTGTAATAACGAGAATTTCATTTAAACATATTTGAGTAAATATTTGTTGTACTAGTCAATTAATATTATGGAGAATCTCAATTGTTTGGGCAGTAGTCACTCGGCTACTAAGTGGTCTGACGATACAGTAAGAGTCCTTTTATGCTCGGTAAACAAAGAGATTGATGTCTGCAATCTCGAAATAGAGATTGTACTGTACTGATAGTTTGCTTGTGAATCTAACACTATGACGCGTCAATATATTTACGAATTGAATGTCTCGTACAACAAAGATGTTTATGACACACTACCGACATATGAAACACATATTTGTCACACACTAACGAAAGTCATTAAGTAAATAGTAGGGGAGGAAAAGTAACAATCTAAAGACTTTTCTCAATATAATGCGTAGTTGCTAGCTACACGATACAGAATGTAGTGCAATTGAATGTGTAAGTAGGTACTGGAAACGATGTTGGAAGATGGATTACTGTAAATTGAATATGAAGTGACATTGATATATTGCATACGTATCAATGGTGTTAGTTCGGTAATAAGTATTTAGGCATGTATACAGAAAACCGAGATTTCACCATAAATACACTTGTTGGGTATAATAGACACACAGTTGATGCAGTAGGTGAATAAGAGTGCCCTCTGTAGAACTTTAGCACACGGACGGAACAAGTTGCACTAAATAACAAAGCAACACTGTTAATAAAGATTGGGCTGACATGTAACAAAATAAACACATAAAATGATTGTCAATATCTATAACAACCAGCAAGTCGTTAAAGCAACCAGTTTACTCGCTTCTGAGACATTTCATGTACAATTAGTGGGTTCAGACATACACTAGTGACATCATAGCTTAAAGGACGGCATTTATGCGCCGATCAGTAATGAATAAAATAATAGCAGTCAGAATAGTCTGCTTGTTACCGAAATTTTTGCGAACCTGGATTTATTCAATACTGAAGACAGTTGTTAATGGAAAATAATGTTTTCTGCCGAATATACAGCAATAAAAATAGTTACTGAAGCCATCTAAGGTTGGATAGCATAATAAATGAAATAAATAAATAGGTTATTTAAGCCAGCCCTTTGTTCTTTGTGTTGTCTAGACTTGCTGGAACCAATTGTTATGGCGCTGACGCCATTGGATATATAAACTATTAAATTGCACTGAAACGGCACACTGTGCTTGGTTAAAAATCCTATAAAAAGGTCCCATCTAAAGAAATTGAACACAGTGCCAAGTACCATGGCAGTTTGTGAATGCTCGAGGTTAGAAGTGAGTGAGAATTGTATTTTGAATGCTATAGATCGTTGGATCCCGCTATTTGCTGTGTTATGCCTCCAGTACTTTTTGGCCGACCCCTTAGAAACGGAATATCATGATAGTATTAAACTTTCGAAATAAAATTTATAAGAGGACATTTTGAAAATTGTTTATCCTGGAACATGTGATAATCTTTATGACATATGTGTCGAATTGCATCCGGATAAAGACATTCTAAAAGGGAAGATTTGGAATACCTATTATGAAATACTACCAGATGACAACTACATAGATGCAATGTATTTTTTATGCGAAAGGACTTTGTACACGGTGTTTCACATTTGAGCTCGGAACAAGTTGAAATTAAAAATTACAGATTTGCTTTAAGAAAGAAGGAATGATGTTTTATTATACAATGGACAGATACATGTCTTGAGTTATGGCATGGAACCCTAAAGAATATGACAAATGTTTAAATGATACGGTATAGACACAGTTCACTTATACAAAATAATGTAATTACAAATAAGATTGATACAATGTACAGTGATACAAAATAATGTAATATAACTGCTAGGATACAAAGTTGAAGTTGTATATAATCAAATAGTTACAAAAATGCCTAACTGTCAGGGTATACTGAAATGTTGTTTTATATAAACAAATGTGTACAAAATAACGTAGTATGTCCACCAGGATACAAGATTTGTTTTTCATAGAAACAAAATGGTACAAAGGATGTAGTATAACTGGCCTGCTTCAGGTGTTGTCGTTTCATCACCATACAAACTTTATATTTTCATAGATATTAATTGGTAGAAAATAATGTAGTACAACCTCAAGGATGTATTTTGTGTTGTTGTATATAAACTACGTAGAACGAATTATACAGTTGACACAACAGAAAGTTGTCTACCTTGTGGGATACCATGCCTCAGGTTTTATAAATCAATAGTAACAAACAGAAATGTAGAGATTTGTTTCAATTATGTAATATAAAATCATTGGCGTTTAGCAATATTGTAATGAAAAAACACATTCCATTGTTGTTCTAATGTTAGCAAAGTTATGTAGGGACAATTGTATATAATACACATGTACCTTATATTTTTCATTTTCTTAAGTTTACCTAACTACTACTTGTATTTAAGCCATATCGAACAGCCAAATGTTATTTCGTATCAACAGGATTTTATTTCCGTAGCTTTTGCTGGTGTACAACATAATTCATCTTTGTCTGAGGCTTACACTAGATACGATAGCCTGGCTTTCTAAGGATATGATTGGGAGTAAAAATTTGTTTTGCTTTTTACTTTTGCGTTACTAATTCATACATATCCTTAAATGTTATCACCTTTCGTGTTGGATGATTCAAGGTAATACCTGGAATTTTAATCACAAGTTCCACGTTTCTTGTAGGCATTTAATTTAGCTCGAAAGTATAGTGTTTAGGGCAAGCTCAAGCGAATATAGTCATTTCCGAGCGTGGAAGAATTTTATTTTTCAATTGTCCAAGATAATCATCTAGAGGTAGTAAAGGTGATTCATCTCGTCGTCTAATATATATAATACTATCAGTATCACAATAAGGAGAGATTCTGTAACAATGGTACTCATAGCCGCATACAACCGCAACTGCGCCCAAGATGGAATAAAGGTAGCAATAAAGACAATGCTGAGTACATACGAAGTGTTTTCATTATCCAAATCATGATATGGGACAAGACGTTTACTGCCGATAAGATTAACATGTTGGATTTTCAAATGAGAAGAATAGGCAATTTCATTAAACTCTTGCGTTGTACTGACAACCTTCGTTTTCGGAAGGTCACACGTTTGACCCCACATCCCGAATAACGGCTTCAAAATATATTTAAATGTATCGTAGTCCTTAATTTCTCTTGATGTCATCATACTCCAACTAAAATGCTTCGTGAAAGAAATAATCTCTAATATACTGTTTCCTATCCTCTTTACCGCTACAAGACACATGAAATCCAGATGCTTCCTGTTTCATTTTGAGAAACGTACTTAAGTATGAAGAACCATATAACCGTTTTTTAAAGAGACATGGAGTTCTGGCGTACAAAAACACCTTTGAAGGCACGTTGTTCATCTGTATGAGCCGGGACGTTTGTCCTCCATACAAGATCTTCAAAAACCAAATAATAATCTGTTATGGGCGTTATAAGGTAAAATGTGAATAGCTAAATCCTTAGAAGGCAAAACCTTTCAAAACAAGACCGTAAAGTTGACTCGGATTGTGAATGTCCATTCCTTTATGTGTATTTACGGGTCCGACCGGAATTGGTGTTGCCATAACCTACTGATAGAGGGAAATATAGGTCAAATAGTCTATTGTCTCCGATTCAGAGCATTCGTAAAGGGCTTGAAAGCTTTCGGTACGCCCGCCTTGAAAGGCATCTTCGGGAAGTAGTGGTTCTTCGATGTTGTAGCAATCATTCGGAAGAAAGGTTTGAATTTCCAGAGATGTTTTCACTTGTTTGTACCACTGATAATCCCATATGGATACAACTTTGACTTTGCATGTATGTCTTAGAAACTTCTTTCGTATCATGGTTTCGGCAGATTGAGTATTCAGATTAGGCCCTTCTTTATCTAAAGGCTGCTCCAGGAGTTGTGTTATGCAATGGTGTCCATATTAGTAACACCCATAGTACTCTTATGCTGTATGAGTATTTGTATCATAACCATCTAATTTGAAATGTTTAAATCGAACTTTACCACAATGACCATAGATTCGGAGCTTAACATTATGCTTAAACTCCATGTACCTAAGCCCCAGTTCTCCCTCCTTGCTTTGAGTTACCCCATGATGAAATCCTACGGATAGGATAATCGGGATGGTATTGTTTTTGAGATAATACGAACGATAACAAGCGCATTGTACTTGCAGGTATGGTCGAGATATGAAGAAAACATTGAAATCCATTTGGCTTACCTTCAATAAGACTAGAAAAACGAATGAGTTGCAAAGTTAAGATACGAACGTCATTTTTGCAGTATTTTACAGTTCATGCTGGAAATCGAATGTATTTTTAGTTGTGACGTAATATGGCATTAGCTTCTGTATCCTTTTCGGATTTGCTGGCAATATCGTAATAGTCCAGTTTTGGAAATAATCCGACATACTTTGATTGTGGATGGTATTAAAAAGATGTGGGAAATCATCTTTCTTCAGACATTTCTCTAGATCTAGGGTTTCTGGTAAATCAGCGAATCGAATAACCATAAACAGGAACGTGTCCCTGAATAAAATATTATTTACCGAGGGTTGTATCATTTTATTTCCACGGGTAATTATTTCAGGCACTAAATGCCGATATTCTAATATTTCGTATGCAATAAATAAATTGTCGAGTCCATGAGCATTATGTGCCAGGACTACCACTTTAGTAAACTTGGGACCTTGTTGTAACTCATGTTTAATGAATAGTTAAATATTATAAAATTAAAAGTCACGATTGCCAAGATCATCACCATAAACAGCATCTATAAGAGTCATCGTGAAAATATTTACACTTATACCATCGATGCGTTACACAAATTAAATTAGCATGTAATTCATGTTCATCCTTGATGTTTGCATCTAACCGCATAGTTTCAATATCTGAGACAATATATAAAAATTTCTACACGTTTAGGATTGTTTAGTCTGGCATAGCAGACATGTTTCTCATCTACACAATGAACACACATTTTACAAAAAAGTTCAACACAAGTATGCATCGAGTTTCTATTACGTCAATCAAGTTTAACACCACTGAACACATACCGGAACATGATTACATAAAGATTTTCGTTTTGCTAATGTAACATGTCTGTTAAAACACAGTGGATTTACAAAAGTACGATTGCACTTGTCACAATAGCATCCTGTTTTATCGGAACTTTCTGTATCAGGATGATGCCTTTCGCATTCACTGCAAATATACGGACATGAATGAAACCCCCGTTCCGTATAGGTATTGAGGCAATAATCATAAGAAACTCTGCACCCTAGAAACGACGCAATACCATTTATGACATTGTGATTGTTATTTTTAAAACCTTATACAGATTTTTTCTTCTTTGCTGTGTGGCCGACGTACAGATTTCGGTACTGGTGTGTTTTGGAGACACGTCCAACACGTTATCTGATATGTATTTCCAAAATAACTCTGGAACATGTCTACGTTATTTAAACTACCCCATTATTACTACGTAAATCTACCATCGTCTAATAACTCAGTTTCGTTGCATTAGCATGTCAGTTTTCAGGATGAGCTATCATATATGCGACTTTATTATAATCTTTATCTGATTTACTCTGCCCCATTACCAATGCTAGGCCAAAAAATGGGAACTTGCTATACAAAAATAATGTGGTTTTGTAAATAGTCTGTATATGGCAAATACTTATCACTACCAAACCGACCATTTCCTCGACAAGGATCTGAAATATGAACGTTAATGGTGATATCGTCATCTAATAGGAACTCCTCATCTGAGTTAAGTACATTTTCAATTTTTCTCTATATAGTTTCTGCAGTAAGATATTCCCATAATTCAAAAGGGATGTATATTGGCTTTCCTAGGATGCACTTTGAACTCTGAATACTAAATACCACTTTGGATGATGGTTCAAAATTCCGAAGTAAATTGTCCATGGCAACCTGAAACATATTAAATACATACTTCTGAGGATTACGAATGGTAGTTACTAATGCTTAATCGTAATTTCACGACCTTGCAACTGAAAATTAGGATATGTTTTCGGTTTCTCTTCTATAATTTCCAACTGTGGTCCTACCACTGCACCATACATCAGACACATTGTATCCACTGTTCAACTTTAATATCCATACAACTGTCCTGAGCAAAGTCACAGACACTGTCATACATAATGTCACCAGCCACGTCATTATACACATCATCACTGTCCTGTTCCAGACACACATCACCACTCGAGCGAGTATCGAAACCAAAAAATCCATAGCATCCTTTTAAACGAAACCATTATAATCCGGTAACAACCCACGATGACCCCGTGCCACTTGTTTACTTTCCAGACTTGTTTACTTGTTGTGTCATGTTATAATATTAGTTGAGAACATGCTTTACGGAACGGTGTTTAACCAGGGTTAACAGACACTCCGGCCAATCGCCGACAAACTGCTAATGTCCGTTACTAATTTTACATTTGCTTCTTTCAGCACTTACGGATATCTTACCCATACCCTATACAGCAAAGCGAACATATAAGTATCGTCACCACAAACCGTTCAAGTACTCGTAATGACGAGGCATTGTTTCTATCATATTTCGTTGATTTCAATGAAAAGGTTTTTATGACTAACGATGTAAAACACATATTTTTGTTACACTGTAAAGTCGTAGTTCCATGAATGAGAATGCAAAACATGACACTACAAATTATGATAACAAATTTTTACCAAGACGACACTACGTTTCTATCAACAAAAACTGGAATTACTTTTTTCAGAAAAACAAAAACAGAACATCATGTACCAATAAATATTAGCATATTGTGCATCATTATCACATATGTTTGTTAAGTCCATTTAGATTTAGGATAAAGTTAAATTCGCACAAACACTCTTAAACAATAATTATTAGCGGACAATCTAAAACAATTTTCTAAAGATGTCCTAACTGTGTACAAGCACACTTTCTGCGACACGCCACAAGAAAGTGGCTTTATACTGTGAAATATTGTTTCTAACAGTAAATAAGTTGTACACCTCAAAGGTAACAACATAAGCCATACTGTGTAATATATACATTTAAAATGCCGTTGCATACAAAATCAACAAGCGCATATTCCGAGTTATTTAAAATCCCATGATGTTTTGCTTGCTACGCAGATACAACAAGGTTATAACGATCCTGAAATTATTCTTGAATTTTGGGGGTCTCTGTGTTATTGCAAAATGAAAGGATTTCACCCTGAATAAACGGATCCTGACATGTTATAGAATCTTCTCTTGTACTATTTTTGGAACGATGAAGAATTATGTTTTACAAAGTTGTGTAACTGCCCACAACATTATTGATCTCGGGTATTAAGAATTTTTCTGAAGCCTGGAAAGTAAACAACTGTCATGCAGTTATCGTGAGTTGTTACCGGGTTATGATGGTTTCATTTTAAAGGATACTAGCGATTTTTTTGTTTCGATACTTGCTCGAGTGGGCATGTGTGTCTGGAACAGAACAGTAATGATATATATAATGACATGGCTGGTGACATTATCTGTGACAGTGTCTGTGACTTTGCTCAGGACAGTTGTATGAATATTAACGTTGAACAGTGGATGTAAGAACATGATGTGTGTATGATGTATGGTGCAGTGGTAGGACAACAATTTGAAATTATAGATGAAAAACTGAAAATATATCCTAATATTCCGTTAAAGGGTCGTGAAATTACGATTAAGCCAATAGTATCTACCATTTGTAACCCTCAGGAGTATATATTTAATATGTTTCAGTTTGCAATGTACAATTTTCTTCGGAACGTAGACCCAGCTTGAAAAGTGGTATCTAGTATTGAGAGTTCAAAGTGCACCATAGGGTGGCCAATATACATCCATTTTCATTTACGGGGACATCTTAATGCGGAAACTAAGTTGCGAAAAGTTGAAAATATACTAAATTCAAATTAGGTGACGATATCACCATTAAGATTGATATCACAGATCCATGTCAAGGGCAGGGTCGGTTAGATAGTGATAAATATTTCCCAAATGAAGACTATTTCCCACCGAACAGTAATAACATTTAAGGATATGTATGAATTAGTAACGCAAAATATAAAAGAAAACAAATATTTAATTTCCCAATCATATCTTTAGAAAGCCACACTATCGTGTCTTTTGTAAGGCTCATACAGAGATACATGCTGTTGTACACCAGCACAAGCGACGGATATTAAATCTTGTTGATAACTCTTTCTTACGGCTTTCGTTCAACTAGTAGTTAGGTAAACTCAAGGAAATGAAAAACAAATTCTGTTTTAAGGTACATCAGTATTATATACAATTCTCTTAACATACCTTTGCTGACATTAGAACATCGGTGCAATGTGGTTGTTGATTAAAATTTCGGTACACCTCATTGATTTTACGTTACAATTAACCCGTCAGTGGTACACATAGGTCCTCAGGACCCAGTGGGATTTTGTTTACTTTTTTACACACAAATGGTACGTGTGATTATTTTCATATCCTCAGTAGTCTGGCAGTGGTGAATGTTGTCCTGAAAATGTTTTCCCGTAAAGTGCTTCTAAGCTTGTGTATTACAGGGGAGTGGGTTCCCAGGACCCAAGTGTAAAGTATATGTAACTTTTTCTGGATGAGAGATTGTTGATTATTTAAGTATAATTCCTTCTGATCGAGACATTATGGCGGGAAGAAGTCATTTCACCAATGATGAAATAGCAGACATCCTAAATAGGGAAGATGATTCTGAAGATAGCGCTAACTACGTACCGAGTGAACATGACAGTGAACGCGAGGTACCTATCATTTGACAGTGAAAATGATAATAACAGAAACGATACTACTACAGTAGTGGCTCTGGAAGATTGACCTAAACTTATCATGGTAGAAATAACTACAAATGGTCCAGCGTTCCTACTGTGAGAGGTCGAACACGTGCTAACATTATTGTTCTACTACCTGGAGTAAAGGGTGATGCAAAGATTATGGTTGTAAAGATCCTTTTTTGTGGGGACCGTTCTCGTTGATGATTCTGTGATTGACACTATAGTGAAATTTACCAATGTGCAAATTACATCTGCTGCAACTGCAGCTATTATAGTAGCTACTGAAATATCCAAGTGTAAAAGATACGCATTGTTGTCCAGCAAAAGACAGAAAAACGAAGAACTACCGCCACCGTTGCAAATTACCAATCTGTAAAGAATGCAGCCGCAAATTATTCTTAAACTGTTCGAAAAAAATATGTCTTTTGTACCAATTGAATATTATATCTGAAAACTTTTAAGAAATAAACTAATGTTAAAGTCAAAATTTTCCATTTTTAGTCATACGGGTCCGGAGGACTCAATTGTACCAGCCATGTAACTTTTTAAAATGTACCACTGGAGGGTTAAAACAAGCCACTACATTTCTGTTTGTTACTATTATTTTACAAAACCAGGGGCATGGTACTCAACAAGTTAGATAATTTTCTGTTGCATCAATCTGTGTAATTCGTTCTATGTAGTTTATATAAAACACCACAAACTGTACCCTTGACGTTGTACTAAATTATTTTGTACCAAGTTATTTACATGACACGACAACCCGTATACACTGGCACATTGGTAGTTATACTGCATATTTTGTATCAGCGTTTTTCTATAAAACGACAAACCCTGTATCCTACAGTTAAACAACATTTTTGTATCAATTTCTTTATATAAAACAAAATCCCCTGTATACTGACAGTTAGTCAACTTTCTTTTGGAGCTATTTGCTTATAGAAAATGACAACCTGGTATCCTAGCAGTTATACTACACGATTTTGTATCTCTGTACTTTGTATCAGTCTTTCTGTAATTACATTCTTTGCTTTAAGTGAACTGTGTTTATACCGTATCTTGTAAATGTTTGTGATATTCTGTATAGTTCCGTGTAATAATTAAAAACATGTATAGGTCCGTTGTACAATAAAACATCTTTCTTTCTTTCTTAAAGCATATCTCTGATCTTTATTTTTAAAAAAGTTCCAAATCCAAACCTGAAGCAGCGTGTATAAAATTCTTTCTCCATAGTGAAACGTATATTTTTTTAATGAAGTTGTAATCTGTTTCTATCTCGTAATAGGTATTCAAACCTTCGCCATTGGTATGTCTTTATCAGGATGCATTTCTACGAATAAGTCATAAATTTTATCACATGTCCCAGGGTACTTCAACATTTCAAAAATGTCGTCTTTTAAATTTTCGATCGAAAGTTTAATACAATCATGACATTCGGTTTCTAGGGGGAAACCAAAAAGCACTGGATGTATGTCACAGCAAATAGCGGGATCCAAAGATATGTGCGATTCAAAATACAATTCTCACTCACTTCTAAACTCGTGCATTCACAAACTGCCATTGTACTTGGCACTGTGCTCAATTCCTTTCGATGGGGTCTCTTTACAGGATTTTTAACCAATGACAGTGTGCTATTTCAATGTAATTTAGTAATTTATGTATCCAATGGCGTCAGCGCCATAACAATTGGTTCCAGTAAGCCTAGACAACTCAAAGAACCAAGAGTTGGCTTAAATAACCTATTTATTTATTTCATTTATTATGCTACCCAACCTTAGATGGCTTCAGTAGCTATTTTTATTGCTGTATAGTCGGCAGACGACGTTATTTACCACCACCAACTGTCTTCATTACTGAATAAATCCTAGTTCGCAACCAATTCGGAAATGAATAGACTTTTCTGACTGTTGTTACTTTTCTTTTTACTGATCGGCGCATAAATGTCGTCCTTTATGCTTTGATGTCAGCAGTGTATGTCTGAACCCGCTTAGTACATGAAATGCCTCAGAAGCGAACAATCTTTTTGCTTTGACGGCTTGGTGGTCGTTACAGCCATTGACAGTCATGTTACCTGTTTACCTTGTTCCATGTCAACTCAAGCTATACTAACAATGTTGCTGTGTTATTTGGTGCAACTTGTTCCGTCCGTGTGCTAAAGTTCTACAGAGGGCACTCTTATTCACCTGCTGCATCAATTGTGTGTCTCTTATATGAAACAAGTATATTTATGGTGAAATCTCGGTTTTCTGTATACATACTTAAATACTTATGACTGAATTAACACCATTGAAACGTATTCAATATCTCTATGTCACTGCATATTCAATTCACAGTGTACCATATTCGGTTCCAGCATCTACATACAAACATTCAATTATACTACATTCTGTGTTTTGTACCTACCAACTACGCATTATATTTAGTAAGCACTTTAGATTATTACTTATTCTTCCCTACATTATTATTTATGTTTTTCGTTAGTGTGTTTCAAATGTGTGTTTCACATGCCTGTGATGTGCCATAAAACATCTTTGTTGTACAAGAGATTCAATCCATAAATATATCGACTCGTCATAGAGTTATTACCTTGGAGACTGCAACATGATTTTCTTATCCCAACTGTTCGATACCACAGCTTCTTCTTCCGTTTATTAATATTATTATTATTTTAAAAACCTCAGAGTAGAGGACAGAAGTAGGGATCTGTTTGTTCAGCAGCATTTTCCTATAAGACGATGTCGTTTCACTGTTCTATTTGTCAAGCGATTGCTACTGTTGTTTTATTAATGTATAGTGTACAATCTAAATTCAACAATTATACACCAAGTGGGAAATTAGATATTCACGCAACTATCAGTACCGTACAATCTCTATTCCATGGTTCCAGACATCAATCTGTCGGTTTGCCGAGCATAAAATAACTTAACGTCTCGTCAGACCAGTTACTAGCAGAGTGACTACTGTCTCAAACAACTGGGAATCTCCATAATATTAATTTACTACTACGACCCAAAGTTTAATAAAATATGGTTAAATCAATTTCTGGTCATTGAAAAACTGCTCCAGGCTGATCCAGGGGCTTCTGGCTAGACTTGGCAGAGTAGCCAGCAGTTTGGTTTACGTCCTTCCAGTCTAGTCTTAATTTTAGTATGATGGCGTCCATATACAAATATTTCTAGCTCTTAATTAACAAAATTATGTGAATGTGCAGGTGAAAAATGCAATGCAATCCTACATGCGATCCATTACCGAATTTCATCTGTCTATACCATCAATGTTTTTAGGTTTTAAAGACAACATGCAGTGATAAAACGTTAATAATATGTTACATCAGCCTGTATACACACATATCTCTGTAGCTATGTAGATAGCAAATTCGCACCTCTTCGTACCTACACAAATTTAATCTTCATTTAATCGCACCGAATGCTTGTCGTATCAGAAACTAAACAATTAGGCTGAAATTGGCTATTGGCAATAATCACATATTATTTTCCATTTCTTAACCTCCTTTCTCTCCCCTTCCCGTTTTATATAGTTGTGTATCTTGATGAAAAATTCAGCAATGAACGCTTTCTGTTTTTTATTCCCTATAACAGGGCAGGGCATCTTGTCACACCTTTACAGTGTTCATTCATTGTTTACGTGCGGGCAAAAGACCCAGTGTCTGCTCTGAATAGTTGTAATTCTTTCTTTACTAACATTGAAAGGGGTCGTCTTTCCAGTATTATTTTTTCTTCTTATTATTACAAAATCATTCTCTGCAGCCTCTGTCAAACGCGATCTGGCGTTTCATTTAAGCTGCTTATGTGTACTATTTTAATCGTAAATGCTTCCTGGTTTAACATTTCCATAATGACAGATGGTCGGGCGATCTGTCAGATCAATACAGGCATAGATTTCCATTTCTTTTAACCCTTTTCTATTACTCCTGGAAGTGTGGATCATTCTTCATAACAACGAGTTGAGTTAGGTTACTTCTGCATTTTTTCACGTTTTGTTCGTTCCATAACGACTACTGTATCAAATTCTTTCCATGTCCAGAAGTATACATGGTTTCGGCCAAAATATTACTACTAAACCACCGACAAGGAGAGTTGATTTCTTACCCCGTTCACTCAAGAGCTGTCTGGACCAGTTTTACAAGCACACACACACACACACAAACACACATACATACACACAGAAACACACGCTATCGGCTTATTTTCCGGTTCCCAAATTTCATCTTTCATGTATCGTCCATCTATTTCATTTCACGACAATCGCTGCGCTTTCTTATACACGATGTGACATGTACCATGATTAACGCATTTGTTAGTTTAGTTTTATACAGTCAATCAATATCTTGTTCACCTTTTGATAAATACACCACCTTTTATGTCATATGGTCCCAATATTTGAATTGATGCATTACCCTGCTTTGTTTGTTTAGCTTCCAACTGTATGCTCGTTCATGCATGCCTCAACCCAGTGGATATTTTTTTACCATGCAAAGTTCCATATACCCAGAAATTGTGTCTATTCGTACTAGTTTGAATGGCTATCTATTCTTCCCGCAAAGAAAGGAAAATAGAAACAACAAACAGAAGGGTCGCTTTTATATACTTAACTAACCTCTTATGGAGAGAATCATAGGCTGCTTGCGACCGATTCAAATAGATGAGAGAACCAACTCTTCTTCTCTCTTTTCCCTGAACCCTGTTTTAGGTGTCAATAAATGCAGAAAAGGTATTAAAGGATTCATGAATGCAAGCAAGAGACAAAAGCGTGAAATAGTCCCGAAAACAGTTACATTACTTTCTCCATTTTCACATTCGTGTACGTGCCGTGGTTAAATGCACAACAACCAATATGTAAAGGGAAGTAGTATATTATAATATGTTGTACATCATATGCAGTGTGCAGTTTCCAAATACATCCATGTTACGTCCTCGAAAAATGCAATATATTAATTAATATTCAGTAATGCACATCAGAGTTCGGTATAATGCTAAAAACCATGAACGTTATGGATTACAAGAGAATGTATGAGATATATTTTAGTTTGCTTAATGTAGCATCCTAGGTTCCGTCCCTCTGAAAATGCAGTGGTGCTAACTCAATTCTTTATCTGCTTGTTTAATAAATTTATACTGAAATCTATTTTTTACTATATTTATACTGAGTTGGCCCCGATATTTCAACCATTAATTGTTGCAAGTTATCTACTTCGCGCTATATTAGTATATGGATGGTTTTGTCAAAGTTTAAATCATCGTAAAGAGAAGTCGTTTTTCCAAGCCATTGTTGAAAATACTAAAACCTAGTTGATCTGTAAACGTTTAATCCACTAGTATGCCAACAATTAATCTAATCGGCTATATACGGTGATTCTCTAAGTATTCCTCAATTAGCTGACGTACGTGTGTCAATATTCATCAGGTAATAAAACGTAAATCTCTCTGTCCTAAAATTCTTCCTAGTCTGGAACAATTTCAATAACACTTTTTCCAATTCTTTAAAATATTCATAAGTAATTCATTTACGGCTACACTGGTCTTGTAAGAGTTTAAGTACCGAAGTTAGAAATAACGCTCATTGATTATATATATCTTAAGCAGTTTACAGTGCAATTTGAATCGTCAAGGACGACTTTCTATTTTACCATCCATGCACCATAAGTTATTATTATACATTACGGTATTTGTCCACTATAAACTTCCACACTGGAAAGTGAATATGCTTAACCATACAGTCAAGAAATATGAGAGTAAAGGCATATAGTCCTTGTACTAAAGTAAGAATCACCATGAATATGCAAGCAGTTAGTTTTACTTCTAAAAGCATGCAGAGACTATACTTAAAAAGAATGTCATAGAGTCCACCCATTTATCGCAATTGTTTGTCTAATACAGTAGTGTTAGTAGATACTCAGTTTGAATGGGTCAAGTATATAGGAATTGTCGATAGGGTAGATGTGGTTATAATATGCAACTGAAGTGCAGAGTGCTAAGAAAAAGCAATCATAAAAAGAACATAACATTGTATTTACTTAACCTTCAACCACACAACATAATTTATGATTCCATAAGTATTACATTTTAAAGAGCTGCATGACTAATTGTTAATCCATAGGAGCTGAAAATTTAACAACGACCGCCTTTTTTTACTTTGTTCTACAACCCTAGAGTTAATAACGCAAGAGATCACGCATAGAAATACTATCTTATTCATTAGGGTGGGGAGAATTTTCCTTTTGAGATATTGAGGTTCAAGTTGTCATCAAAATTGTGCATTGGTACCAAATAAAGCCATGTCAAATATGCCCGTCTTAAAACAATATTTGACCATGCCCCTGGATACCTAGAGGGCCCAATTTTTTCAAAACAAAGAATAAAAATATGATACCAGTTTCCACATTTTGGGGTTCGAGAAGTTATGAAAAGTTGTGCCATGTCAAATACGACCAGTTTTGGCCGTTTTCAAAGTACAATTTTCGCGGGCTCCGGGACTCGGCTAATTATTTTTTCATCCTGCTGTGTTTCGGCGAACAAATATCACGTAATATTCTACAACTTTTGCACGCTACTCAAACTCATTCTTTTTTAAAAATCGGCTGCTTTGTCCCCCGCCCCCTTACGCCGAAAAAAAATTAGAAAGTTGAGTTTGAGTACCGTGCAAAAGTTATAGAATATTATGTTATGTTTAGTCGCCCCGAACACATCCAGATCAAAAAATATTTGCATGGGTCCCGGGGGACCGAGAACATGATAATTTGGAAAAGGGCCGATGTTTTTAGAAATTTGAGTTTGAGTAGATGCAAAAGTTGTAGAATCATATGTTTGTTCGCTGAAACACAGATAGATCAAAAACTATCTAGCCAGGCCTCGAAGCCCTAGAAAATTTTAGTTTGGAAAGGGCCAAAAAGAGCCACATTTGACATGGCTAAATTTCATACCAATGCAGAACTTTTCATAACTACTCGAGCGCCAAAATGTGGAAACTGCTATCATATTTTTAATCCTTGTATCACAAAAAAAAAAAAAAATTGGTTCCTTAATGTGTCAAGGGGCCGGGTTAAATATTGTTTTAGAACGGCCATATTTGGCATGGATTTACTTGGTACCAATGCACAATTTTGATGGCAACTCCAACCCCAATATCTGAAAAAATCTTCCCACCCTATTATTCATGTTCCTAATGATCAATTAGTGAGATCTGGACATTAATTTTATCCTTATACCTTTACAGGGATAATTTCATTTGGATTAGGATGTGCGAAGCCTAATAATCCTGGGGTGTATACTAAAGTTGTGAACTACCTAGAATGGATAGAAAATAATATTGCTGATTCCCGAGTATGCACTAAAAGGCAAGAACATTCTAACAGTTTCAGGCGTGGCTACGACTACGGTCATGTGATTTTCTATGGGTCCGACAGAGGAGTTGCAGTTGGTACAAAATAACTCTCTTATATACATATTGTATTTGTAAATTTGTTGCGTTCAATTTTTTAATGTAAATAACACAATTTTGTAGGAAACATGTGTTCATATCTGTACTATACGTTTGCGTTATTAAATAAATATATTGTTTGATAAAATATTGCCAAACAAAGCATTAAAATAACGCACAATTTTAGTTATTAGTTTCTGTGAGAAAATTCTTATGCAGGTTTACAGACAACAGCGAAATTATAAATGCTATCTTTTCAAATATACGAGGGCAAGTCAAGAAAGACTTGGACTGATTTTTTTCCCGGCAGTTCTGTTAACGCTGGAGCTTCACAGTTTGGCATACAAGTAGGGTGGGTCTTGCTGTGCATATATATAAAATGTTGTTAAGGAATCATTGCATGTTTGGTAACCACGACTTTTTATTGCAGGTGATGTACTGCGCCGCCTCTAGAAGTCGCCTGTAGAAGAAATGGAGTCA
>JAGDQP010007696.1:0-40597 GCA_022664845.1 Lepisma saccharinum | reverse complement strand
AAAAAAAAAAATCAGTCCAAGTCTTTCTTGACTTGCCCTCGTATATATATATATATTTTTTCCTGTAATAATTTCAGTTTTACTAGGTTGTAGTCATTTTGGGCTACAGAAACTGCTTTTGTTTTCTGATTCCTCATTTTGAATAATTATGTATACTAGTACTAAAAATAGATTAAAATTGTCAAGCAATTATATTTTCTGCAACGTAAACAACACGGTTCAACTCCAGTGTTGAAATATTTATGTGTTAATACATTAAGAATTAAAGACAATATATTCGTAAATATTTCTATTATTATAAAAATAATATTGGTTAAATGTCTTTGATGTTTGTCAGGTCTTGTTTATCATTAGTTTTATATCAAGATGGAGAGAGCAAATCCTGTATTCTCTATGTTAGTTGCTTACATCAAGGAGAGTTCAAGAATTCTAATAATTTTGTGACTTTGGTAACACAGGTCAACCAGGGTTCGGTAACATGAATGAAAGGTGTTTTTTATTGTACTTTTATGCTGAATCCAAACATGGATGTGAAAGATTTCCACCACGTACAATTTTTCTGTTATTGTCTTGAACATGTATCAAGCTGCAGTGTAGGCCAAGCAATAGATAAGAATCGGCGTCCTTAAAAAAAATACAGGATTTTTTAAAATTGGCAGTATGACAAAGTTCCATATACTGAGTAATATAGTATATTTGCGACCTTGGTGCTCTACCACTCGCTCCGCCATTTTGAAACAAATGGCACCTTAAACAGTGTTTGTAAATATATCGCTTGACAAGCATTTTAGAGCAACCGTTTAGACGCTGAACGTGCTTGAAATTAAGATTTAGGTATATATGTATATTTACATAATTGGACCTAGTTCGGTCAAGAGTACACCAATCAGGAAATAAATATTTCTTTCCTAGGTAACATGCTAGGTTAGCTACAAGCAATAAAGCTATGGATCCTTCTGCGGTTTAGAAATTCTCTCGACCGAAACTGAGTTGTTCGGAAGTTCGTATCCTAAAGCTTTACAGATCGTAAAACATTCTGTGTCTGAAATTCGACTTAATATCGGAACTCTTACAAACTCTCATAGCTGTGTTTATAACTACGATTAATTATAAACCTTTAATACATGAACGCACGCCATTACAGCGCATACGTATGGAACAGAGAATAATTCAAAGTTATCGGAACAAAAAAATCTTACCTGGTGGGTGCTTTATAAGCTCATATTTGAAATCAACTCCCCAAATTTATTAAAAACAGTGATTTATATCCATGTTATCGAAAAAATAATTATTTGTTGCCCTGTGTAATTAATGTGGAAACTCATATGAAGATTTTTTATATATTATTAACTAAATCTCATAAGTTAGATTTATTCTAATTGCATTGCAGAAGTATATTTTTAGCACTATTTTCGAAGGCAATTAATTTTACTTTTGTTAATGCTTTTGAAATGAACATGTGTTGCGATTTAGGATCTGAACTCTTCTCAATTTACTCTATAGTGGTATATAATTAACACTCATATTACTACTCGCTTTGTTTTAGTTCTATTGATGCTATTTTTAATACATTGGAAAATATACATTCTCTTATTTCAACTTTTGAGGCTAGTTTACCATTACTTTCCTATAAGAACGTACTATTTATCTATTCTGATTTTAGATCTCCGTAAATCATCAGCATAAGTCTAGCAATGTTTCTTTTTGGGGCAAGTCTTTTCTAACGTAACTGTTATTACGCACTCCAATAGCACGTTATTTGATTTCTAATCTATTTTAAATTTAAAATAATGAATTTCACTACTTTTCAATTTTACAAATAAGTTTGTAATACATGTTTAGCCAATTCTGAGAAATTACTAAGTATTATAATAAGTGCCAATAAGATACCGAAATTGATTTAAATCCTCATAAGGAATTTCTCATTACGAACTGGGGTGAAGCAGAAATCTATACAGACTAATTGTAAATGCTTCTTTCGATATGTGTGTGATATACATCGTTTCTTTCCAGAAAGAATTAACTATGCGACTTAATAGAACCATTTAGTAATTCATAATAAATACATTTAATTATTGAGTACGATTGTAGAACGGATAATTTACTTCTATATCATAAGTAATCCTGCATAAAAGTATAAGAACAAATTACTATAGGTTATCATTCGAAAGCTCCAATATTAAACACAAGAAACTTATTCATATTTGACTACACATTAAATTAAAATTTACAATACTTACTCTAGTAAATTAAATATATGTTGCATTGAGATACCAGTTCAAATGCATGGATAGAGTTTTAAAACTGTTGACTAGAGAAACATAATTATATCAAACTTTCCATTTTGTAAAACGAAACTTAATTATTGTGAGCAAAACTAAACTCTTTGCCAACCTAAATTTGCAGTAACATAATAGCAGTAGTTCTAACTCTCTAACGAATACAATATCCCTGTTTGCATCGTTAATTCTTTATGATTAAAGCATTTTGTATATATATATATATATATTTAAACTATGAACTAACTTGTGACAAAAATAATAAAAGATTGCAACATTTACTTAATTAGTAGTGCGGTTTCATGATCCGACCAAATATATAATCCCATGATCTAGAGACAATTTCATACAAAAATTGTTAAAAAATAATTAAAGATAATAATGGTTTTATTATTGATTCTTATAAAGTAATATTTGTAATTGATGCCATACCATCTCTTTGATATGCCACCATAAATTGAGTACATATATTTTCGTAATTGTTAGCAATGGTAACCTCGCTGTTTGAGACTACTCAACTCCGTATTATGATTTTAAAGCTTCATTATAAGACAATAAGAAATCAAGAACAAAAAAAAAGAAACAATGAATTAAGCATTATTGTGAATAATTTATAATTGATTAAACATTATTTTCTGTTGAATTACTTACTGAGAACGTTTAGTGCGCAATAGATAACGGTTGTGCACACGTACAAATTTGAGATATCCTTATTTCTGTATTTTTGCTACAAGTTTAGAAATTTGTTAATACAGTTTAACGCATTTTGAAAAATTGTTGTAGATAATTTGGTTGTCAAAGAATTTATGTCTGATTTACATGTGTTAAGGCACTATCAATTCTGTTATCAAATAAGTAGTGCATCTTCAGGACATGTTATGATGTATGTGTCAGTCATTGATTGTTAATGTGTGTTTAATGTACACTGAACAATAGTAATACGTGCAAATACCTTATATCTGTACGGTAGATGTTGTGGATAATTTACATGATGGTGATAAGGTTTAGTCCGAGACACAGAATCTTTAGATAAATATTCTAATGCATGTGGTTAATTTGAAACATTATATTGAACAGAACGTTAAAATTGGAACATTGTAGCAAAAGTTGAAGAGTATACATATATATATATGTGTGTGGGTGTTGCAAAATATATATTATAGAAGTGCTTAATACATAGCACATAACCCCCATAAAAAGTCGCACGGGGTGATATCTGCCGATGAGGGTTGTACAGAGACTGTTTTAAATGAAATTTGAGAACACGAAATGCTCTCTTGTCTTCATTTTCGGCCATCTTGATGTACTATCGCACTAGCGGCGGAATGCGTAGCTGAACATAACAATTGCCATAACATAACAGACACTAAAACCCTTGAGCTTTTCTTCCATTTAACGTAAGTTGAATGTCATTGAGAATCAATAAACGGGAGTTATTAAATTTCAAATCAGGAAGAGCATTTAGAATAGCCCTATATATATATATATATATAACAGGCATATTCGATCCACTATTTCATGATGCCCCTCCCGGAGAGAGGAGTTGGTCTACTGCTCCCACGCTGACCAGACGGCGAAGAACCTACGCTCTCATTGTGCTCGCCACTGTTTATTTATCTATCTATCTATCTATCTATCTATATATATATATCTATACGTGTGCGTGTGTGTAAGTGTTATCAAATCATTGTTAACAAAATTCACAAGAAGATTAATATTTCATATTCAGCATATATTTCGTTCGTTATTTAGCTCAGTATTAAGAACAAACTGCATTTAAAAACCGTTCCAGTTAGCTATATTAGAAGTCGAAATTGGGTATGTAATTTATAGGAATCCTCATTTTTAAGATTTATTTTTAAGCAGTTTGATTGATTCCAGCTTGCACTTATACTTTATAACACGGTGAATTTAGAATACCAGTTCAAATTAACTATGTAATCCTCTATTATTGTTATTACTTTTCTACTATCTAAAGATAATGTTTGAATTAGGATCTAATAAAACAGAAATATTATTATTATTATTATTATTGTTGTTGTTGTTGTTGTTGTTGTTGTTGTTGTTACACTAAACTGACACAGCTGTGTTGGTAAACTGTTGGCGTCTCATTTGAAAGGCCGTGGTTTCTAAAACAGCTCCCGTCCAACCTGACAGGTTTTTCACCGGTTCTCTGAGTCGCACCAGCCTAATGTACCGGCATTAATGGTTCCTTGAAGAAGATCAGGATCAGAACCTTTGTTGTTCTAATTGATTTTGTTGAAATATCCATTAAAAATAGTCATTGTGTGTGTACTGTGTGTGAAGTAGGGTAAACAAAGAAATAAAATTAAATAAATAAAATTGTATATTTAAAATTGTTATTAATACTATTTAGACGTTTTACTTTTATCTCACTTGAACGTTATAGACGCACGTTAACAACTCCTTGCTTATAAAATATGAATCAAATAACATTTCGAAACCAAGTGGTTTGATTCTATATTTGGAATTTCTTTGAATTGACGAAACTGCTCACTAAATCTTAAACATAAAGAGAAATATTCTGATGATCAAGGTTTTTGTGGCATTCTTTCTAACGTAACATTATTAGCATAGTTTATTATCTTTATTTCCACTATTGACTTTAAGATCGGGTGCCGTCACTCTTTATTCAAATTCAACTCACAATCACTAACATTGCATAGATCTTTAGTTCTAAATAATTCAGTACATGCGTTTTACAGTATATTTTATATTGTTATTTTGTTCAGTCAATATAACATTTTATCTAGTATTAACCGGTGTGATCGATGAAAGTATGTAATAGCTGTTAGTTAATTGTGTGATTAAAAGATTCGATGAGCACAGTTGAGTTGATCTGTGATAGTATGCGAAATTATCTTGTACAGTAAATAGTGAGATTTAATTTTACGGACAACAAAATATTTATTTTACAGTAGCTATCTGCCTTGGTTATAGAAACAGGAAAGGAAATGCGCATTTTAATATAGAGTTTGACCCCCACGTTTATATTTAATATATTTAAGTGGACGCTGGTTAAAATCTACTATAACTGATAAGTAAACGTTCTTTTCTAACAATCGCGGATCTAGACATGGTATATATGTTCTGAAAATACACAACCAGAATAGTACAAATGTGGAATCCTAGCGGCAGATGACAAAGGGTATAGAAGGTATGAGAGTTTAAAGGTAACAGTTTACTCTATGTTAAACATATATTTGCCACATAAAGCAATTTATTGAAATTGAAACCTTTTCAAACAAGCATACATAATTTATCTCACACACCCAGAAACACATTGTCGCCTATATAGTAAAACGCAGAGTACAAAAAAAGTTTTATTTCAACTTGGTATTTTATAGGAAATCAGCTCACACTTTTAAAACTGGCAATGGTTTTGGATTAACAGTCAATGTGTATATCCGAAAGGATACCATGAATCACATAAAATCTCTGCTTGCAATGTCCACACTTAACATAAGCTACTTGTCACACTCGAAGCACTTGTCGTTGACGATGGAGTCAAAGAAGAATTAATGTTGAGAAATCCACGTTCCAGGCTCTTCTTCAAGGTACCCGGCTTTATATAAAGCAAATCTTATCATGTTCCTGAATCGTGGTACCGAGAACTGGAACAAGGTGAATGATTGAACCTTCAGAAACCTGTCGTGATGCTAGATTTAGTCCTCATAACTACTATAACTTTTACAGTCTGCCGCTAGGATTCCACATTTATACTATTCTGGTTGTGTACCATCAGAAATATTGGCGATCGTCTTTCAGCGCAACTACACACTAATATATGATCTTCCCAGTCATCTCAATGGCAGAAGAGATCTGAGACCTATGTATGTTCTGGTATTCTAAGTATCAAGAGTCTTCCAGGCATCGAAACATGACGATCCTCCTAACATCGAAGTGTTCGCAGGGAAAAATTAAATATAAGGAAAGCTGACTTATCACGACTTTATCAGGAGTGCATCTGGTCTAGTATCCCTGTTGATCATTCGAAAGTTCTTCTTCTGCACTCATGGCCACAAAACAAAGATGACAGTATGTTCAGTCAAACTGTTCCTGACTCCGTTAACCTTATAAAGTATCTCATTCCCGGAGGATATACTGGTCTTATTCAGCTTTGGACGTTCACTTTTTCACCAATATAAATCGTTCATCGGGTACATTACTGACACAGTGATTTCGGAGTAGTAGAATGAAATCTTGCATCGCGACAAGTTTTTGAAAGTTGAATCATTCACCTTGTTCCAGTTCTCGGCATCAGGATTCAGGAACATGATCAGATTTGTTTTACTCAAGGCTGGATACCTTGATGAAGTGCCTGGAATGTGGATTTCTCAAAACGATTTCTGCTTTGACTCATCGTTGACGACAAATGCTTGAAATGTGACAAAGTAGCTTATATTAAGTGTGCACACTGCGAGCAGAGTGCTTATATGACTCATGCTATCCTTTTGGATCTACACATTGACTGTTAATCCAGAAACATTGTCAGTGATTTACGAGTGAACTGATGGCCCATAAAATACAATTTTTCAAGTTGAAATAAAGCATTTTTGTTTGTAGTCTACTGTTTAATATATGGGCGATGATGTGTTTCTGTGTGTGTGATAAATTAAGTATGCTTGTTTGAAAAGGCTTCAATCAATATAAATTTCTTGTATGTGGCAAATAGATGTTCTTATATAGACTACACTGTGACCTTTAAATAGCTTCTATACCCTTTGCCGTCTGCCGCTAGGATTGCACAATTTATACTATTCTGATTGTGTACTTTAGGAATATATATATATATATATATATATATATATATATATATATATATATAATGTCTAGTTATCCGCTTGTTAGGAAGAACATTTATTTGAGTCATTTGAATACCAGATAATATTGCTTTGAATGTCCCGATAGGCAGTGTGTTGATACGGAAGTGTATTTACTAGTACTATTATTTCCCTCTCTGCGTTGAAGCCTTTGTGCCAGATCATGGTTTGATTTAAGTTTTAATGAAATGTGGGTAGGGTACGTATGTACTGTATTGTATGTACTGTAGGGTATGTACGTACGTTGATTGTGTATACAGGTGATCCAAGCTTGTCATGTATTTTCCTGGCTATCTCTAAGGAAAAAGTCGAAGAGGCAGTAACGTTTGTCGTTGCAGGTAAATGAGAGGATGGTTTAGCTTGTCCGTCTATTTTATTGTTCATTATATGGAAAGACGTGGTTTTCCTTGTTGGTTTAATAATATCAATATGAGACCGTAGCTACATTCAGCCATGATCTTAAATCAATACAAAGACTTAACTTTCATCAGGAAAGTTTAGTCGAGATACCGAAAATGTTCAGCAGATTCCTGTATGAGTTGCTAAACCTTGCCGTCTTTATTAGATATAAAACGCGTGTATTGGTATAGTTATATTGAAAGTTACTGGTATAGTGGTTCATTATTAGCACAATTGAATAGCACGTACTAACTTAATTATGTTTGTTACTTCACAAAATATAACTGAAGTTACCCATCTCAATAAACAGAAAAGAATGAAGGCGCACCAGTTACAATCACTTTGATATATGTACCAAAATTAATACGAGACTCTCGAGAGACTAAATAATGAGAAAAGGAGACGTTCCAAAAGTGTTTCAGTACATTTCTCTTACATCCAATTTCTCCCTCCAATAAGTTCAGTTATGATTGCAAGGACCTATCTTGGTGTCTACGTGTTGAACGAATAAAGAAGAGCAGCAGTAAATAAGCTAAAGGGTATAGTTAAACTAAAAACGGGAAGAAATATTATTTCAATCCCTGATATTCGAAACTTGCCTAACCTTTCAACTAACCACCAAAGCTTCAAAGTAGTGCAATGCTATTGATTTTTAATTGGTTTGTCCATGCGAACGCAAGAGAATTGCAGTGCCCACTATATCTATTTCTTCAACATTTTGTCTAAATATAGATCGTGCATTGAACTAAATAAAACAATATTAATTTATTAATTGTCATATCAACCATACTTTATTCATTCATAGAAATAATTTTTGTAACTCTTTACTGCCTACAGTTAAATTTATAGGATGTTCAATAATTAAACGAACACTTTTTGAAATATATACAAGAAGACAGCAATTTCAATTGTTTTTCGACGACGTGTTTGTAGGTACTTGATTCAGGGTTGAGTCCAATGTGTTGCAATGAAAAATATATAATGATATATTTAACCAAGCAACTGGTTTTTCCTTCTGATGACTTGGTATCAAACAAACTAAGGTCCTGAAACAATGAGTAAGTGATGCACAGCTTACAGGAATCTTCGAAAGTCATGAAATTCAATACTTCTGGCCCTGGTTAGGACATTTGAAACACGCATTCTTTTCTCGATGCTTGTAAAGGTAATGTGGGTTCATTGAGATCGGCCAGTACATCTGCAAATGTAGAAAAAGTGGTGCAGCTTCCCATTGCACTCTAAATGTTTCTAGGAATATAAACAGTTTGGGAATAAAGTAATCGCTATCATCTACGCCAACTAGTATAATCGATATATTGAATCACATCCTTATTCCCCTAACGCAAACTCTTGTGAGTTCCTTCTTTCGCGATATATAAAAGATTTGAGCTACAAATCACGCCTTAAAACTGCGAGTCAAGTCAAAGGAGCTAACACAGAGACTTTTCCCATTGTAGCTCGAAATACTCTAGGGAAATGATAAAAATCCTTGAAGCTCGAATCTACTATCTGATGTTCAGCCTGAGCCAAAGTTGCATAAACACGTTACAAATTAAATAAATAATACAAACAAAAGCAACATCTTGTGATAACTCAAGGCAAGACACCTTGAAAATCTTATCAATTAATTACCTTTTGAGCATAGTTAAGAAAAATATTGATAGATGACTATATCTTTTGTCCACAAAACTTTATCTACAAACTATGTGCTCGGTTAAGTTTTGGACACCCAATACATTGATATTAGCCAATGCATTATAAAGAGTACGCCGCACTTCTTTGAAGCACTAACAAGAAGTGAAGTAATCAATGTATCTTGTGAGACACAAAAATAGTACAAATTAAACTTATATCTGTTTCAAACTTCAAGGAAGTATAACAGTTTTTCGGGTATATTAGCAATGACTTTCGCTTAATCGCTATAGTAGAAATTATGCTGTGGTATTAACATTTCTCGTCTTATGAAAATAGCGTATTTAAGTACTCATATCCGTGTTTTCGTGACAGTAGGTCTCTAATGATTAATTGGCAGAATGGATAAAAGGTATCCGAGTCATTGTTAGCATGTATAGTCTGTGAAATATCCATAATAATGCAACATATAATAGAGGCTGCTTAAGAATAAGTAACGGAGATATTGCTGTGACATTTTCGTCAATCTGCCAAAGATATATAACGTTTTATGAGAGTTTACTTTTTCTCTGGAGAGCAGTTCAAACACTCTCTATCATTACATTATTTCAGATACGAGGTCTCTCCTAAGAGTACGAAATTCTTTAGAGGTACATAAATGTCTCATCGTGAAATTATATGCACATATTTCTATATCCATGAACAAAAACATCTGCATTTCCAAAGAATTCATGAAAAAAAAAATCCCGTTTGTTTCAATTCTGGCGTTTATAAACTTTTAGCAAATTAACAATTTTTGATGTCTTCTGCCGTGAAGTCCACTTTTTGGACTGCATGTGTTGCAAAAATGTTAATGAATTGTAATGATATTACACTTCGAAACTGTATATTTGATATCTTATTAACTACCATCAACACTTGCGCAGTATCAGTCGTTTTGAACTTCAGACATTTTGTAGCCAAAAGAGACAAAAGAACATAAACCCACAATTCTTCTATTAAAACTAGACCTGTATATTTGGTATTTTATAGATTAACGAATTTAACTTCAATCGCGTTTCTATCTACAGTATATAATGAAATTATATTCATGCACAAAACGCATTTTTGATATTGGTTGTATATTCCATGTAAGAAAATGGAACGTAAATTTTGAAAATAAATATTGAGACATAATAATGAACTAATCAGAAAATGGAAGTATTTAACCCATTCCAGGCCATAACTTTTTGAGGAACACAATAATACAACTTTCTCCTTTTTATGACATCTAGATATGTTTTAAACATATATTGTGGAATGCATTATTTATTTATTTATTCTATGTCTTCGAATATACTAACGAGGTTAGGGCAATTAGGCCTTTTCTTACACCTAATTTATGTCATCAATTGAATATCATAACTTACTTGGGTAATAATTAGCGTGCTATATATGCCATTGGCCTCTTGAACTGACAAAATTCCATATACGTATGGCAATACTTGACATGAATAAATTCTTATTGACTTGATTATATGGATTTATTGTCTTTATGCCAGAGGCATCTCAGGCATCTTTAGGCCAGAGAGGAGGTAGAGGATGGTGGAATGCCGTCTGCCAGACCCTAGTTTATAAGTACTATTCTTGAGTTTGCGTAGTGTGTAAGAAATAAAACAACTTAGAAATATCAGTCTGTTTTTCTGATCAATGTTGCACCTTGGTTAAAAATTAAATTTTAAATAATCTACTGACCAGTACGTTTTAGAATTTATTGTTATCATTTTGCTTTCATTTTTCATACAAAAGTCGATACATTTAGTCCCCAGTAGCATACAAACGTGTTTTAACCGTTTATTGTTGATTAAGATAGTCGATTATCGGTTGAAAAAAGTTCGTCTAATTTTAAATCAGATTTGTTATTGTTGAAAAGATGTCAATTCGACGTGGAGTCAGCTGTTATTTTCAACTATGGTATAGATTTCGTTTCATGGGATTCTTTCTAATTTAATGGAATAAAATTTGCAATTAAAAGATAATTGAATGACATTAACTATTATTTTGTGTTCTCTTTTGCATGCTGAAAACACGTTGAATTCCAACCTATATTCCAACGAAAATTTGATTTTGTCGATAGGACATTAATATGAGGTGTAATTAACTATTATATTGAACTGTGCCCTAGATTATCTTTCCAAGTTAATTGCATAAAATTGTTCTTAAAAATGAATATAATAAAATCATCTACGTTTCTTATGTTCTTCATTGCATGTTGAAAACAGATAGAATTTTAAACTATATTTCAACCAACATTTAATTTCTTTAAAAGTATTATAATGTAAAGTGTTTTCAACTATGACATAGATTTCTCTTTCTATGCGTTTTTCTAAGCCGACATATTACACTTATTGAGACATACAAATTACAAATTGAATAGTAATGCGATGGCCAAAGTGTTAAAGAAGGAAAAATGCACATAACAAAGAAAGAAGTTAAGTATTCTTTTTCTTATCCTTACATGATAGAGAAGTGACACGTCTGGGTTTGTGCCCACTGCATTCTTGAGCACAGACGTCTCTGCGAAGACTGCCTATGACTACAAATACTGTAACAAAGGAGTGATTCTCAAGGTGGATTCATGGATCCAGATTCCAAGTGGTTAAATGTTATATACATTTGCAAATTGTTAAATGATATAGATCTTTTAGTGATAATAATAAAACAAATGTGTCGGGCTACCAAGGACGAGTGCAGAACGAGCCTGGTTTGAACCCCACAGTACAGTAGCAGTTGAATAATTTACTGTTGGAAAATTAACACCGTATATCAACAAATGATGATGAATTAAAGGATAAAATGAAAGTAAATGTTAATAGACAGTTACATTACCATGCTCTGTTTTGGCCATTTGAACCTGTTTCTTCATCGTTTCTTCTCAACCATTATTCAGCGTTCAATAAACCGTTGAACAGGCGGACATTTTGGTATATTTACTACGTTAACGTAACGTTTCGGTATTAATGTTTAATTTACGTATTTTCAAAGCATGTGTGCTACTGGGGTCAGTAGCGCCCCTAGGCCCCGAGTAATAGTGCTATTTGCTGGATCCTTCTTAGTAGTCAAGTTGATTATTAACATTATTTTCTTCCTATGTTACCTTGGATTCCAGAGAGTGCGGCACTGCATTTAGTGTTGTTTGTGCAAAATATATATTTCCAGTGACTACCATCACAAGCATGTTACCTTTGAACATGACGAACTGCTTTCTACAAACCGTGACAGGAAAAGAAGCATGGAACAGCACATATTCCTACATAGCATTCATTAGAAATTATTATTGGTCTCTTCTTGCATAATTTACGTCGTCTTTTCCTGATTCGTTGCTCACAACTGTGTGTCATTCCTTTTCTTGCTTCTGGGAAGAGTTCCCATTTACCCTTTGGTCCTAGTTTCAAACGTGGTACTGATGGTGAGGCTGAAACAAGATAGACGGTCACTCATCTACTTACCTGCAGGAGATCCATGTCGCAAGACCAAACATGTGGTATAATCTCCAAGATGTAACAACACTTGCATCTAGTACGTTGGTGAATAGATTCCAATACCATTTCTTCTCTTGTTTTTATTTCGTAATCACCCATGAGCTTATGAAAGAAATCAACACCGTTTTTGTATTTGTTGTAAGGCACAATGCATGCTAGAACCTGAAAAATCAGAATACATTTGTTTTTGTGCATAGCTTCAGGATCAAGATGAATAATTGCAAAGCCGAAGTCTGCCACTTCTGAATCTAATTACAATGATTATAAACAGGTAATGACTTCTCTGGTGATTATGCGACACCGAAAATATAAGTAAAGAGAAAATCATGCAACATGAAGTAGTGATAGTAGATAATTTCGTAGTAACAAAATTGATAAGAAAGTTCCACTGAAGTAATAACATAAATAGGCCTATACTTCAGTGACAACAGCCAAATGCATGGAAGGTGCCTACAAACTAGGCCTGGATGACTACCTTCAATTATTCTATCGCCCATCTGATGAGATCTGATTGTGAGATGTCTGAAGGCAATCAATAAAATTCAAATTCAAATAGATAGGCCTAAGCACCAAAATAAAACTTGGCCTATGTGGAAAATGTGAATTGTGCCGTAGCCCTAGTGGAAAGGTGTACATAACTCATCCACCTAATATAGCATTAAAACATTAGTTTTTCTTTTGTACAAGGGCAAAAAAGGGTCTAAATAAGTAGTTAGCCTTACATTAGCAGCTAGAACTACTTTTTCTAACGAATACTGACTTAACTTCCCTTACCTAATGCACAAGGTACGCCAATTATCTACTTATATATACATGGAAATCCATATTCGGACTTATGTCCAATTAAAGGAATACCAGTAACAATGAGTATTGCATTTAGAGATGTTAACAAGCGCCTACACAAAGAGCCGCGAAACTGAATGTGATTATACATTTATGCTTGAACACTCACTACGGACATAAGAAATAATGTTGTTACCGCCCATACAATTTTATCCGTTTGAAAAGGTGAGTACAACACGAAACAGTGTTTTGTCTTTCGCTAACTTCTTCACAATAAAACATACGAATTATCTATTATTTTGAAGAGATAGACGCAGTGACGTTGTACTCCAAGCCACATAACGGAAATGATTCATATCATAAATTGTAGGAGATCAGGATGCCAATGTCTTATAAATAAATTTACGGTTACAATACTTCCGAATTTTGTACTCACTGTCCGTATTTGAAAGGCTCTCTTCGTGCCTGTACCGTACATTGCAAAAGTTAACTAAATGTTCGTACTTTTTACTGTTGTTGACTGATAATAACTACAAGACACTAAAATTTTGAATCAAAAAAATGTTATTACCCTGGAAAAGTCACAAAGGTCGAAGTTAATCAAGCTTTGTACATAGTATAATATTTCATCAGCTCGAACTTGTGTGTCAACGACACCTCCGCCCAACCCCAAATTCGAACTTTTTAAAAATTTAGACAACCATAAATTTGAAGAAGCCAAGTAATGGTTTTATTGTAGACAAAACCAAAATGCCCCCGTATAAATTCAAATTATCTTACAACGTATCGAAAAGAAAGAGTTAAAGTCGTAGGGACAAATCGAGTCTGCGAAAATGACGGGGCCTGCCGGTTTCATAGTCAAAGTCATAGCTTCTCCTATCGGCGTCCACGACCATTCCAACGGTGTATGGCTTATCTCTGTCGAACTTGTAGCTACTGAAATCTCGTAGAGGCACCAATGTAGAATACTAGTCGACTAGAAAGGACCTACCAGTTTTAGGGTCAAAGTTACATATTATTCCACGTTTTCAGGCCATCACGCATTCAGTGCCCTATGACTCATCTTTGTTGTATTTGTAGTTACTGAGATCTAGGAGAGGCATTAATGGAGAATACTTAGCGATTGAAAACAACCTGCCTGTTTTGAAGTCACATTCCTAGTTTTCCTCATCGTGTCGGACCATGACAAATCCAACGGTGTATAGACCATCTCTGTCGACTTGTAGTTTCCGAGATCTAGGAGAGGCACAAATGTAGAATAAACACTAAGCGACTACAAAGGATTACCAGTTTTAGGGTCAAAGCTATAGATTATTCCACGTTTTCAGGCCATAACGCATCCAATGACTTATCTCTGTTGTATTGTTGTTACTGAGATCTAGGAGGGGCATTAATGGATAACATTAAGCAATTGAAAACAGCCTGCCAATTTTGGAGTCACATTCATAGTTTTCCTCATCGTTTCTGACCATGACAAATCCAACATTGTATAGACCAACTCGGTCGGACTTCTAGTTACTAAGAATAAGGAGGGGCAAACATGGAGAATACTAAGCGACTAGAAACGTTTTGCCTGTTTCAAGGGCCAAACTAATAGGTTATTCCACAGTTTCATGCCATTACGAATCCAATGTTGTATGGATCATCTCTGTCGCACTTGTAGTTACCGAGATCTGGTTGGGGTATAAATGGAGAATACTAAGCGATTGAAATAGGTCTGTCAGTTTTAGATTAACATTCATAGCTTTTCTCACCGTTTCAGACCATGACATATCCAACGGTGTAGATAAAATCTTTCGGACTTGTAGTTACAGATATCTTTTAGGGGCAGAAAAGAGAATATTAAGCAATTCAATAAGAACTGCCACTTTTAGAATCAAACGGAAAATTTCCCTACCGTTTCAGACCATGGGGAATCGAACGTTGGAACTTGTAGTTACTGAGATACAGGGGGTCAAATAAATAAACAAATGGAGAATACTAAGTGATTGAGAGGGAACTGCAAGTTTTAGAGTTTATGTGAAAGGTTATTCCATGGTTTGAGACCATTGCGAATCTAATGGTGTACGACTAATCTCTTTCGGACTTGTAGTTGCTGATATCTAGGAGAGACACAAATGAAAAATACCAAATGATTCGAAAGGATCTGCCAATTTTAGAGTCAAGCTGAAAATTTTTACAAATGGAGAAGACTAAGTGATTGAAAGGCTCATCTCTGTCGAACTTGTATTTACTGAGATCTAGTAGAGGCACAAACGGCGAAGACTAAGGGATTTGAATGGACCTGCCACTTTTAGAGTCAAACTGACAATTTTCCCCACCGTTTCAAATCATGACGAGTTCAACGGCGTATCACTCATTTCAGTGTGGCTTGTAGTTACTGAAATCTAGGGTGGGGCAAACAAGCATACAGATACAAAATACTAAGCAATTTATGATTTCTTGGCTGCCACTTTTAGAGTTTATGTAATAGGTTATTCCATGGTTTGAGAACATTGCAGATTCAACGATGTTTGGCTCATCTCTGTCAGACATATAATTGCTGAGATCTAGGAGGAAATTAAATGGACAAGACTGAGGGATTCAAAAGGACCTTCCAACGTTATAGAAAAAAAAATATAATTTCCCCCACCGTTTTGGATCATGGCGAATCCAACAGTGTATCATTCATCTCTTTGTAACCTGTAGTTACTGAGATCTAGTAGAGGCATACATGGAGTAGAGTAAGCGATTCAAAAGGACCTGCCACTCACTTTTAGAGTCAAACTTATATTTCCCATACCATTTCAGACGATAGCGAGTATAAGTGTATCATTGATCTATTTGTTACTTGTAGTAGCTGAGATCTAGCGGTGAAAATCATATGTGAAAATACATGCAAAAGATGGAGAGAACAAAGTAAATTAAAAGGACTTGTCAGTTTTAAAGTCAAAGTCATAATACCGCTCCCATTTGAGATTGTGATTAATGAAACATTGTATGGCTCAACTTTGTCGGACTTGTAGTTACTGATATCTAAGGGACTCACGCAGCAGAGATACAGGACAAACCCTATATCTTCCTTTATTCACTGAGGTTCAAACGGGTCCGCTAATAAATACATTTCAGGTGGGAGTAATAAAATTACAGGCATTATTTATTTCAGACCATAGAAAGAAGGAAAGGTGAAGAGCCCCAAGGTAGTTGATGTACAAGAAGATGCGCAGAGGAAACCAATGAGACATCAGTACGTCAGCAAAGGCGTGCGAGAAACGAATGAAAAGTAAATGCGAAAGAAGTTACACGTAGACATCCTATGAAATTGTTTTGAAACCACACGCACATGAATGCTTAGGGGAAGGATATAGTCACTTGTTATCGGGCGAAAGCAGGTCAGTTTATTAAAGATATTCATGGCTTAATTTGAAGATAAACATGAGGACGCCTTAGGTGACGTTGTAGAGAAAGCTGAGGCCACCGCTGGTGTTATCTCTACACCGAATAGAGATGACGCCGATGTTCCAGTGTGTAAATGTACACGCTGTTCCATAGACGAGGCATGCATTTGATTCAGAATTAGATCCCAGATTATCTCAGAAGATTCTGGTTATTATGGAGAAGGCGGGGAACCGTACGGCGAGTGTTTAAGTCTCTGTGTTTTTTCCTTCGTTTCCGATTCTTTCGAATAAACGGAAATATCGCGAAAGAATCGAACTGCAGTTATTCTAAAAAAAAACACAGTAGCAGTTGTTGGGTGTCTACATGGAATCGTATCAAAAAGGCGGGAACCTTGCCAAAAATATCGATTGGGCGCCGTAACACCGAAGAAAAACTCGTAACTGGAGCTTGAAAGAAGCTTTACTGAATAAGGACCGCTACGCACGGAACATCGCTAGTGAAATAGAACTGTGTATGCTGTGGAATCATCGTTAGTGGAGCCATATGTAATGGAGGTATATTTAGTGAAACTATATTTAATGGACATATACATAGCGGAACTATATTTTAATTGTGAATTGTAAAAGTCCCATAAATGAAATTTTTGTGAAACACGTTTTATTGGCAAATTTAATAGTTTAGATGTATACGCATCTTTTAGTGGAAAAACAACACATCTGCGGCGCCTGCAAGTCATAATAATTTGGTCGGAAATTTTGCATTTATTGTAAAATAACACAAGTGGCAGAAGTTATGTTGTTCTTCCAACAAAGTAGCTAATGGCCAACCCTGCCATTCTAGTGTTATTTTGACAACACCTGTTGCTTGTTGTTTGTACTAACGTAACCACTCAGTTACTTCACGCTTAATTTTAATATTAATTACAAATAATCTTATGTTAATTATTGTTTTTATATAATGGATAAATGTTCTGGTAAAGAAGGTACTTCAGGCACTGTTGAGCCTGTGAAGAAAGCCGTAAACGCGGAGTTAGTTATGATGATTGTTATACAAGAAATGCTATCAAACAAGCTAGACGGAAAAAGCCAAGAATACAAGACCGTAAAAGGAAAATTAGTTAAAGCTTTCATGATTGGAGAAGACTGCAAGTAAAAAGAATACTTACATGTTTTTAATGTATTAGTTCTCCAGATGGTGTATGTAGGCTAATCTATTGTTATTGCGCTCGTTTTGATCGAAATTCGAGCTTATCCACCACAGACATGATCGCAGTAGAGCTGGTAAATGAGGGTGTATGATTCCTCGGTTATGGCAATCACGTCATATGTCGGAAGGTGCTGCAAACTTTCATCTAACTTAGAAACTAACGAATTAGACACAAATATTTTTTAATGAACTAATGAGACACAAGATATTCATGATCTTAAATAAAAGGTGACGTATCATAAATTTGTCTAAAGCTATTTTGCTGTTTTAGCTAACAAAAATTACTAATTTAATATTGCCAATCGTCATGACAAAGAATTGATTAAATTATAGTTTAAAACTTAACGCCGTAACATCTTTCAATGTTTTCAATTCTCAAATATGCAATAGTCATTTTTATTATAATCTAACGTATTGTTCATTAAATTCCTGTTTCTATGTTCTACGTGAAATTGTATTATACCAAAAACGTGCCATTAATTCAATAATAGCAATATTATGCAGTAGCCTAGCAATTATAGCAGTTTGCGTTAAAATATGTTTAATCTAATAACGTAGTGCAATGTCTTATTATGATTATTATTATTTATTAGAATTATTATTACTATTATTACTCTAGTACTTATGCCAACTAACAGTGCTTACCAATGCATTCTAATTCCAATATCGTAAATATCTTAATTAAACTAGTAAAATAGTTTGTTGCGTCTCAACAAAACAACCAAAAATAAATTGCTTGACACCTATAGTGTACAGAACTATCTCTTTGTATCCTTTCTTTAACGCTTATTACCATCATTTTAACATACAGTGGTGGAAATTGTTATAAAGGCAGAGATAAAGTTTCAAAGAGAGAAAACCAGGGGTGTTGAGGATCGAGAAAGACGATATATTTAAAAAGTAACATCCGATACGCTTCAAAGGCAAAGGTATATCTTGGTCGTATATGCCAGTGACATCTGTATTTGACACAACAAGCAAAATGAGGCCGTGGTGGGGTGGAAATTGGTATAAAGGCACCCAAGGTTCATCATTGCATGGCGCCCTCTATACGTCCAACTCCATCCCTGATGTTTCGTTGAGAACAAACTGACACAGTGTGATAATAAATGCGCGTGACTGAACGTCAGTGTCTGTTGCGTGGATCATGCCTCGCATAAAAGTGTTGTCGAGTGAAGAACGAGCACGTGTCTGTGCGTACAAGGAAATGGGCCTGGCGAATCGGCAAATTGCAAAACGGTTAAATCGGTCAAGTTGTGCTGTTGATAATTCCGTTCGGTTGGGTGCCCAATACGGTGCCCCGAACGAGAAAACTGTCGGAGGCTGCAAAACGGTTAATTGTGCGCCAGTCCAAGGCCGGGAACATATCCTCGTCCCAAATTGTTGCTTCTTGCAGGTAACCTGTTACGTCCAGAAAGGTGCGGCAAATTATGAACCAAGATCCGAATCTTGTTTTCAAGAAACGGAAGCGGAAACCAGTGCAACTCACAAGCTGGAACGATTCCGATTTGCGGAGAACCATATGTCGTGGACATCCGAATGGAATCACGTTGCGTTTAGTGATGAGAAGAAGTTCAATTTGGATGGTCCAGATGGATTTCAATATTATTGGCATGACTTCAGGCAAGAGGAGCAAGTGCAAATGAGAAGGAATTTTGGTGGCAGCAGTGTTATGATTTGGGCAGCGTTTTGTGTTCAAGGTAAATCCAACATTGCGTGGATCAAAACCAGAATGAATTCAGCTGCATACACCTAGATGTTGGAAATAGAATTGCTACCGATGTTTGAGGCGTTGGACGATCAGAACCTGATTTTGCAACAAGACAACGCTGCTATTCACACTGCAGCAGCAACGCGACAGTGGTTTCAAGACAAAGGGATCACAGTTATAAACTGGCCAGCGCGAAGCTTTGATCTTAATCAGATCGAAAACCTCTTATTCATCCTTGCACGTAATGTTCATCGCAATGGAAGGCAATTTGGGACGGTTACTGAGTTGAAAAGTGCGATACGGGATGAGCGGGCAGCGATTCCACCACAACAACTCATATATCTCACACACACAATGCCGAGGAAATGGATTCATATGTCTTTGTCTGTAAAATACATGTGTCACGGACCAACAAAAATAGCATATGTTTTGATTTTGTATTGTATACGATGTTACTTTCTCAATATATCTTCTATAGCCATCTTGAGCACCCCTGGCTTCTTCTTTTTCAAAATGTTGCCAGGCCTTTATACCAATTTACACCACTGTACTATTAAAATAAACTATAAGCAAATAAAATTGCTTGAGAGATCGACAATGCGGCTTCACAGTGTGTCTTACCAAATTAACAAAATGTTCTATTTTCTTTATTTAAACGTACAAAGTACTAGACACAAAAATCTCAAGTATGGTAAATTCATTGCGCTCGTTTCTTCTACCTTTTTACATAGCCTTATCATTTAATCCTTGACATCGAACCATATAATACGTACCAAATTGTAGAGCAACTAAAATTCGCATTATATGTTTATTTTACTAACATTAGATATTAGTTATTCATTTTACCAGATTTCTTACTTTAAATACGCAGAAAACTTATATAGAAATTCTGCTTGGTTTCCATCATTCTACCATATGTGCTCTTCTTTAAAAAATGAGTTCAATTATGCTTCCTTAGTGAAACCAACTATTGTGTATTTTAACATTAATCAATTTAAGCATTATATTTCAACATATTTAATATTTCCAACTTAAAAACATTAACCTATGCATCTGCTTTGATATATTTTGAGTTAATTTCATCTAAGTCGTATTTCGTATTTTATAGTTTTACTCGTTGTAGGTTATTAAAATCTTAATATCTTTAAAATCTTGGGTTTCACCACAATATCTACGTACCTATACAACTCTAGTGATAGTGTGCACAACCTTTGTCTAAAATATAGCGATATTAAACAAATAGAATTAAATTAAAATAATACAGAAAATCGTCGCTTACTTCCTCATTTTGGTTTTCTAATTCAATGAATAACCATTCTAGCATTAGGGATATTGCCTATTCTGAAGCAGCAGACCAAGCTGTATCCGTCGATAACACAAATCTTTCCTGATATTTGGCTTTTCATCTTCCTCAACAGAATGGATACTTATACTGATGAAGAAGTAAACCACAATCTTCTCAAGTTATGTCTAAATTATTCACAACTAATTACAGAATGAAACAGTTTTCACTTCCTCTATTTCTTTTCTTCTGTTCCGTCCGTGAATGCTAATTTTCTCATCCTAGAAATATCCACTTCTTCTATTTTTCTCTTTCCTTTCCTCATAATATTTTTTACCAAATATTTATTAAGTTTGTTCTTTCATTTTGCTTTGCCTAAGATGTCATACTTCTATGAGAACGCTCTTGGTATTCCTGTTTTTCAAATGGTATTGAACATCAAAATTGCCTTACCTTCGTCAAATTCCAGAAACTTATACCGTTACTCATATCTTCTTTGTCTACTACGAAGTTCATTCATTCCATTTTAATGTGCTAGTTCCCTAGCAAGTCTAATATTTTCAAAACGTTCTTCATTTGACATAGCTTGTGCTGGTTTATTTAAACGTAAATGTAACACGGATCTAGGTGTGACTCGAAACAATTATTAAAAATTTAATTTTTGGGTGACGAAAGTTACACCTTGGTTTATCGCAGCAGTAACATAATGTAACCACAAGTTCCAATCTAAAGCATTATTTTCTACGTACATTTTTATGCAGTTCTGTAAAACATCCGAAACCTTTTCAAAGTACGCAAGGCTACGGTGAGATGCTGGTGCAATATATGAAAGTTGAAAACCTAATATCTGTGACAAATAATTCAAAACATTGCTTCTATGGGCTGGTAATTTATATAGTCTAATAATATCCGATATTCCGTAATACAAACAAAAGTCATAGAAAAAGAGCATTTGCTATGTTCTCTGCCGTAAGGTCTGGTATAGCTTTGGTAATCATGAATTTTCTAGCTAAATCAACTATGATAAGGATGTACTGATGTTTGCCTTTGGTTGTTTTGCAAAATTTGTCACATTGGTCTACGAAGATTTCGCTAAATGTGGGGTTGAGAATATTACTGCGGTACTGTGTTCTTTGGTACTCTGCTGATCTTACGATGTGACAAACTAGACACTCATCTACAAATTTGCTTAATTTCCTATTTATTTCCGTGAAATAAATTGTGTCTTTTACACATGTTGTACAGTTTGGTATAGCTAAAGTGTGACTGACCCTGCTTCTGGTCTACAGTGCGCAATTTTAATACCTGTTTCTCCATAGTTTGGGGCATACAGACAAAATATTTCTTAGAATTTAATAATCTTACCAACCTGTATATATTTCCATTTTTTAATTCGAAACATTTTGCTTTTCTTCCAATATCATTATTCCCTGTTTTGTCTCCCTTAAAAAATGTAACAATTGGGCCCAAAAATGCATTTTTTGCTTGTTCCTCAATGATGTTTGGAATATCTTTTACTATGCACAGGCAAACTTCTTCAGTCATCTCAATTTCATCTTCTTGTGGTTTCCTTGTTGTCAATCTCGATAAATAATCCATTACATTGCGAGCATTCTTGACATATAAGATGTGTAATTATATGACTTGTTTGCAATTGTTCAATGGCATAGACAGTGTGCATTGCGTAGAAACGTGATCGTTTTATTATCTATTTGTAGAATAAACATAGTTCCTTAAATATAGAAATGAAAATGATTTCACCTTGCTCGAATACTAAGCTTTCGAGTTCGAGAATCATCTAATTTTTCTCGTTTTCTCGAAGCATTCGTGAGTAATAAAGATCTACTTTCTATTCACTTTCTTTTGTTTCTCTTGTTATGAAGAACCTAACTATCCCGTCAGAACTTGCATCAGTTGTTACCATCAATTCGTTTGCTTTCTTGAATGGATACAATTCTGGAGCTTGAATAAGTTTTTCCTTAATATCAAAAAATGCTTGCAGTTGTTTATGTCCTCATTCATATTTCGACTTCTCTTTAAAAGTGCTGGCAACGGTGCAATCAATTGAGCATACTTTGAATATAATGATCTGGCAAATACACAAAGACCTAAGCTGGTTTTGATCCTTGGGTGGTGCTTGAGAAGTAATACTTTCTAATATTCTATTTGGTGTCTTATAACCATCCTTGTATACTGTGTGACGTAAAACATTATTAACAGGAATTAATAATTTTCACTTTTCTAAAAACAATTTTAAACCTGTATTTTGAAGTCGGGTTAAAACTTCTCTCAAAGGACTTATAATTCGAGTTTCCGAATCATCAAGTAAGAAAATGTCGTCAACATAGAATACTAAATGTCCTATAGCTGCGTTTGCTAAATATAATAGCACAGCATAATAGCACAGAATATAGTCGGACTATTTAGGAAACGTATACTTAGCCTTTTTGAATTGAAGTGTTCTTAAATTCGGTATTGTAAATGCAGTAAGAGGACGAGATCATTCCTCAAGTTCGATACTAAAAAATGCGAAGTGTATATCGATCGAGCAAATTGTTTTATGACCGGAAATCCTGGCCAAATTCTGCGGAATTTGTTCAGTAGAAGTAGGTCAAAATTTTGACACTTTGTTTAAATCGCGGTTATCTAAACAGCTTCTTATTGAAGCATTAGGCTTACGAACAAAAATAAATAGGTAATTGTAAAACACTTTCAGATCTTTCCATTATAGCCTGGCCATTAATGTTTCAATTGAAGAGGTAGTGGCAAAAGGAGGATTTCTCCACTTTTGGCAAGTTTTCAATTTTCGATGGAAATATGCATTAAAATAAGGTACTCTTTGTATTGGCCTTAAGAAAGGGTAATGCTCATCTCACCCCAAGACCTGTGCGGGTCTTGCCAAGGAGGAATTCACCTGTTATTATTGGTTGAGATGAATTTTTAGTTGTTTTTATTCTATCTCCCAAAAACTTTTCAAAGTGTAGATATCCCGTTTTTGCATAAACTCTTCAATTTCAAGTCTGATTTCTTAAAACATATGTATTTTGATTGGATATGGTTTCTTGTAACCAACGGTGTGAGGATGGGTTTCAGTAAAGGGCTTATAGCCTCGTACTTTTCCTAATCTATTAGGATTCCATTCAATAACGGCGCAAACTGCCAACATAAATCCTAGCCAGCATAATGGCTTACCCTGACAATCAAAGTAATCCTCTACTTTCTTCTGACGATTGCATGCCCATCTTCCGTATATCCCCACCCCCACACTCAGACAGCAACCAACGTTCCCCAGTAGCAACAGTCACTTTGAATCAACAAAATGAATCAACAGTCACTTTTTATTTATTATAGATATATAATTGCCTAAGAATCGTATAAAGGATTGGATTTCTAGTTACCCAGCTCCAGTTGAACCACCAACAAGGAACAATAATTATCTAAAACTGTACTTTTTGAACATAGACGATGTGTATTTTCAAGTATTGAGTAATGGATACCGTACTTTAAGGAGATCCCTTTGGAATCCTACCATGAGTGTGTAGCTTTCCAAAGAAATGATTCTACTACGTATGCTGGGCGTATTAACAACTCCTTATGACTATGAGCAACTATACCAGATATTTACTGACCACACACTATCTATCCATGAGTTGCGTAAAATTCTCACATGCCATTTGGAGTTGGTAACAAACTCTGAATTTAAAGATCGTCTGCACTTAATCTTGTGGTTGATAGATCCATTCCATGGATTGAATTGTACTAGCAAAGATTTTCACTGTAATTTTGGACAAACATTGAGACATTTTATTTCAATCAGGTATAGAATTTAAACAAATGATTTTGCACTTCCTAGAAACTTCTATTACATGTTTTCATTAAAACAGTTTCAGAACATGTACACACAATGATTATATCAACATCAAAACTTTTCTGAATATCTAAAATGCAAAAGATAAAAGTGAATAATAAGTTGGGCAAAAAGTAATGAAAGTTTTTAAAAGAACAACTAGTTTAGTTTTTAGTTTTACAAATATTGTTTTTGTTTTACTATTACAAAACTGTTTTTCCGTTCTTGATTTTTGCTTTATATAACGTATTTTGTCTTATACGAAAAGTTTTTGTTTCTGTTTTTACTTTCAGGAAAAGTTTTTCCGTTTTTGTTTTCATTTTTATAAAACGCATTTTTGTTTATTTAGTTTTTAAAAAGGTATTTTCTGTTTTTTATCACAGTTGTTATTCATCGTTTGTTAGAACGAGTTTTAAGTTGACATTTACTACTTTGTGTTTCACATAATATCAGTCACACTGGGTAGCAATAATTTTAATATTTCGAAAACTCTTTTGTGTTGTGTAATGGTTTACAACATCTCATTCACAATTTTCTAACAAGGAACGTTTTTGAAGAATCAAAAGTGTTATTCTAACCTTACAAAATCATTAATATGGTTATAATTTTGTAATAATAAAAGATAGAAAGCAATGAAAATATGGTTTATAACTAGAGTAAAATAATATATAATTCGCAAAGTTTAATTTTCTGAAAGTAAATTGTCATTGACAAATTTGTAGCGATGATTTTTAATTTTATGAAAAATATTTTTGGTTTCGTAACACACAGAACAAAATGTAATTCCCAACTTTGTAAGAAAAAGTTTATATTTCGTTAGAAAAAGTTTATCTTTAAAAGTTGTGTCTTCATAAGTTGCGCTAAATGTCGACCAAAATTTGCGAAATAATTTAATGTGTTTAAAAATGTTTCCTTACAACTTTTCTATTTGCAGTTTATAACTTGTACAAAGCAAAATTGTCATTCAAAAGTATTAAGCAAAATTTTTATCCTACTTTTTAAATTCTGTATTTAACAATTCGTGTTCTCAGTTCATACTTTATAACCTGATCAAAGTAAAATATCATTCAGAAGTTTTTCACTAAACATTATCCTCTTTTTCAGTTTACACTTTATAACTTCCGTAAAGTAAAATATTATTCCCAACTTTTTAACAAAATATCTAACTTTTAAAATTGCGTCGTTAAAATTTTATTTTTTCAGATTGTACTTTATAACTTGCACCAAGTAAAATTTGACTTAGCACTTTTTAACAAAACGCCAACCCTACACTTAGAATTGAGTAATTAATAATTCAGGTTTCTAGTGTGTTACTTTACAAACTGGTTCTTTTTTTTAAAAAAAAACTTTCATAGAAGAAATCATTTTAACCATACGAAAAACACAAATGTTCTTAATAACTTACAAAGTAAAGTTTATTCTGCTTTTAAATTGCATAGTTAACAATTCGACTTTACACTTTGTATTTTGAAAGTTTTTTTTAATAACTTTGTAACAAAATGTTTGTCGAACCTTCAAAAATGTGTAGTTAAAATTTTAATAATTTTTTCCTATTGTGTAAGTTGTACAAGTAAAATGACATTATCAACTTTGCAAGCAAAAGTATTAATTTGCTTTCAAAATGTATTGTACATAACTTTTTCAACTGGTAGTCTTTAAATTGAACAAAGCAAAATGTAATTCACAACTTTGTAACAAGAAGTTAGTCATACTATTGAAAAAGCTTTCTCCGTAATTTAACTTTCCAGTTTCTATTTCGCAACTTGTACAAAGTTCAACTTTTTACTTTGTAGTTTGTAAGTTTCACAATGTAATATTTTATTCACAACTTTGAAACAAAATGTTTGTTAAACTTTTAAAATTGCATTCTTAACAATTCAACTTATCAGTTTCCACTATATAACATGTACAAAGTAACATGTTATTCACAACTTTGTAACAAAGAAGCTTTAGTTCACTTTAAAAAATGTTATGTTTATAACTCAAATTTTCAGTTCGTAGCCTGCAAGTTGCACAAACAAAATATCATTCGCTAATTTGTAACAAAATATTTATCATTTTGTTACGTAAACGTTTTCTCCGTAATTTAAATTTTCAGCTACTATTTAGTAACTCGTATAAAGTAAAAGTTCGTCCTCAAATTTGTAACAAAAAAGTTGTTGTTTATAAGTTAGGTATTCAGTTTACAGTTTGTAATTTGTACAAAGTTAAATTTTATTCCCAACTATGTAACAGAATATTTGTAATGCTTTTTAAATTAACGTTAAAAGTAGATGAAAAAACAACTTTACATTTTGCAGTTTGTTGTTTGCACAAAGTAAAATGTCAATTGCAGCTTTGTAACAAAAAGTTTGTTATGCTTTTAAACTTCCGTGGTTAACAATTCAAGCTTTCAGCTTCTATTTCGTAACTTGTAAATGTAAAATGTCATTCTCAAATTTGTAACAAAAAAGTTTTAGTTTGATTTTAAAATGTTTTGTTTATAACTTAAAATTTCAGTTTATAGTTGGTAAGTTGCACAAAGTAAAATATCTTTCAGAACTTTGTAATAGAAAATTTTATTTTACTTTTAAAATTGCGTAGTTATCAATTCATCTTCACAGTTTTTAGTTTGTAAATTTCACAAACTGAATTATCATTAGCAACTCTTTAAGAGAAGTTGGTCATACTTCATGAAACATTTCTCCATAACCTAACGTTTTAGTTTCTTATTGATAATTTGTAAAAGTAAAATGTCATTCTCAACTTTGTAAAAAAATAATTGCTTGCTTTTAAAATGTTTTGGATACAACTTAAGTTTTCAGTTTATAGTTTGTAACATACACAAAGTAAAATTTTATTCACAACGTTGTAATAGAAAGATTTATCCTGCTTTTAAAATTGCGTAGTTAACAATGCATCTTTACGCTTTGTACTTAATAACTTGAACCAAGTAAATTTCTCTTCGCAACTTTGTAACAAATAATATCGTACTTTTAAAATCGTTTGTAATAACTTAAGTTTACAAGTTGCAGTTTGAAACTTACACAAAGTAAACTGTCGCTCCCAATTTTTAAGTTGCACAAAGTAAAATGTGATTCAGAACTTTGTAATAATGAAATTAACTTTTACAAAAAATGTTTCATATTTTACTTTACGAATCAAAATGTTATTTTTAACATTGTAACAACAAACAAAGTATCATTCTCACTTTTGTTAGGAAAAAAGATTGCCCCATATCAAAAATTCGATATATATAATATTATTCCTATATTATAACTATGTCTGGCCCAAGTAGCTGTGAGAATACAAAATTAAAATTTGAATAGTATTTAAAATCAGTATTATTGTTTATTACATTTGTAAAGTTCCTAACCAATGTAAACCGTTTTGTGATACATAATTTTGGCTTGATCCACTTCCTTACAAGGTCTTTGACTGGAGTGCTAACTCCATTTTCCCAATTGTGGATAAGTTTGTGTCTCTTTAAAGCGCAAAAGAAGCAAATAAATCCATATTACTGGTGCACTAAGGCTTACATTGTGTTCCAAATTATGCATTTTGTAAAATTCTGATTTCCTTTTATTGAAATTTAAATCTGAAAGAAATATTGTTTGCTATCGTGTTAATACGGAGCTCATTTGTGGTATTTTCGATAGACTCAGTACATTCTCATGACTATTGACCACAGTTCGAATCAGGTCACGACTATCCTTATAGAGGGGTTGGAACGTTCCTTTATACATATAAGCTCGTTCTCCAAAACCTCTCACACCCAATTGCGGTTACCAACCCATAAGAATTTAACCTCACTCGTCTAACTCGGAAATGGAATCATCGGCGGAAACTTCCAAAGAAGTCCAATTGAGTGATTTATTCGGGTTAATTATGCATTGTAATAGTGAAAGTTGAAGGTCAGTACAAGGAAACACAAGGAATTGAGCGAGTTTTTCTCAAAACCTCTGCCATGCATCAGCAGCAGATTTTGAGGATTGTTTAATTCTGTAATGATGTTAAATGCCCAACAGGATCCTGTGTTTGCTTCACAAATTTACGTTTCTGGGATTGTTCATTATTCCCTTATCCATAGTAAAATATACTATCTGCATCAAGTCATTTCAAGAGCTCCAACCCTACATTGGTATTCAAGCTCGGATTCGTACTATGATTTATTACGTAGGATAGGAGATTCACACTTTCTTTCGTTCGTAAGGGTTCAGCTGTTTATGTGTCATTACGAAGAGGAATGACGTTAAAATAGGAACAAGGCTAAATACCCCTTTCCTTGAAAGTAAGTTTGACGTATGTAAGGAAGTATTGTCAACGCATCTGGGCATTCCATCTACAATAGCTCCCTAAGATTCTTCTTCTTCACTTATATTTGTGAATATGAACTTACGATCATACAGTAAACTAGTTACATACTAACTGCCTGCAGAGAAATGATCTCCGAACCAAAATGTTTATCTATTATTTCTGCAGTAAGGAGATTATAACACACTCTTCCTGAAAGGTGTTCTAAAATGGAATGCGATCACCGTGTAGTGCTGTGATTCAGTAACTTAAAGCAGTATAATGCAAGATTATGAAGATGAAATGTAGATTTACGACAATATACTTATTTTAAAGTTCAACCAATATGAGGTAGTGCCAACGTAGATACAGCTACTTTAAATCTGTAAGTAGATCTTACCTTTCCAAAGAAATCAGAAGATAAAGATTACATTCTTTAAACATTCTACAGGATGGCATCAGAGATACCTAGCTGAAGGCTTAGTAGACCATCAAAATGGTTATGATTCAATGCTAATCCACGAATTTCTGGAAAGATGAGAAGGAATGGCAATATATTCGGCCACGAGTTCTTGTGCTCAGCTTATTTCTATCGATATTTCGACGAATACAGCATTTACATTAGTATATGCACCTCTCCAATCTAAGCTCACCTAAAAGATGTTGATCGGTTTTTAGAATCTGTTTAGTATGCGAATATAACCACCCTGTATAAGATCACTACAAAAAACTCACACATGGTTCGTCGTTGGTAGTGAAATCAGTGACTTGATGGATGTACTTATCCAGATATAGTTAGTACCATTATCCATTCCGTATATTTCAGAGTGTTTTGCGAGGTTTACAGTTAGAGACGTCCACTCCATTTCGACCAATTGACCGAAAATATAATAAGCGCCCGTCAAGAACTTAGCTCTACATTTTGAATATTTGTGTACATGCAGTAGCATTGAAAGAAGAAATACAACATGACGACTTGAAATGTCGAAATGTTAAGGTAGATTTTTAGTAGACTTTTGATTTGTTTTACAGGATGCAATTTTGTTCCAGAGAAGGGAGTAAAAAAATCTGTTGTAATTACTTCCTGGTTCAACTTTTCCCTTATTCAATTAACTGGACTACCCAGTACCAAGGATAAGTTAATTTCGTTTGAGGACATAATTTTTCTATAATATCGGGGTCTTATTCCAGCAATAGGAGGAGATATATAATATATTTATACTTGAAAAAATCACGTAGCCAACATACAGTATATCGAAACTGTATCTATGTTATTGAACTTGCGACCCCCTAACCAAAATGATTAGTCCGACACTGTGAAGAGTTGGCGTATCAAATATCCTTTGGAATTAAATTTATAATTTCAGAACAAACAATTACCATTTTGTTTTTTAGTAGAATGCCTGTTGCATATTCTAAATCATTCAATGATGAAATTACTAACCAAACAAGCAGCTCTCTTCATTAGACGCGTCTCCCAACCAACGAGACCAGCTGAAGGTTGAAACCCCTTTTTCTGAAGATACGGTTTTCACTAGGATAATCATACTTTCTAGAAATCACCGATTGTCACGAATACGGTATAGCATTGCGGCATCCCGGGAAAAGTTTTTTCGAAACTTTCAATTGTCCACATTTTACGACAACTGAATTGTGATATAAGTCACTACTGATAGCTTTCATACGCTTTGTCCAATCATCTGCTTATTTCCCATTCAAACTGCGCGCTGGTAGTTGTAAGCTACTTTCAGATTCGAGTGGCACTGGAGTTAAAATTTGAAACATTACTTTAATTCGGATAAATGTGCGTAACATAATGAACGAGTTTTAGGATATACAAAAATTAAGACATCATAAATTGCAAACGAAATTTTTCGATCTTTTACAAATGGTTTTTTGGTCAACCTAGGCTGACAAAATATCAGTTTCAGATATCCGGGACATCTGATTCGAAATATACCACTTTGGTATTATACTTTCGGTTCATTACATTATACATCCCTATCCGAATTCTTGCAATATTTCAAATTTAACTGCAGGTACCACTTGAATCTACAAACAACAGAAAACTATCCGCGCACAGTTGGAATGGGCAATAAGCGGTTTGTGAACTGAATAAAAATAAGAATTATAAATTGTCATAGCCACATTATTCATCTTTTCTTCGAACTTGTACGATGTGGTTTGACTGAACTAATCTTGTAATATTTTCATTGCTTTGCAAACTTGTGATCTCGTTTAGCTCAACTTGTCTTGAATGTTTTTCGTTCCTTTTCTTCCCTCCAAGATGATTGGTCCTGTGGTATCTTTCGATTGTCACGGTTGTGGGCTAATTTCATTTCCTCCATCGATACAATTATTATACATGCTGAAACCTGTATTACCTGATTCTGTTTGCTTTTCTATCCTACTCTATTCTTTTGACCTTCTTCGTGTGACGTTGGTCTTCCTGGAGTTGTAGTATAAACATCTGCTCTAATACTTTCCGTCTCTGTATAACAATAATGTTCATAGTGATTCCTATTTGACATAGCCTGTAAAAACTATTGAATGCTGGATATATTCCTGGCAACCTGTGTTGGAGACCGCAATGATTTATTCTATTCCTAATATTTCCATGTACTTTACCAAAGTTTTCAATCACTATATTTGTTTGGAGATCTTGATCTGCAAACTGTTTTCATATTTTGTAAATTGAAGCCAGGTATAGCTATTTAAAGAGATTCCCTTATATTGCCATTGTTCTTCCCACCGAAACACCAAATTCACAACCTGATTGAACATTTAAATCGTGTTCAATAGTAGCGCAGACTGATGTTCTATATCACTTAAAAATAAAATGAATTGGTCTAACATAACAGAAACGTAATGAACTCTAAACTTACACAAATTTATCTGACTTTTCAAGTGAGCTAGGAAAGTAAAAATTTCCTGAACTGATGTTTGTTTAAGCTTGTGGAAGCAATATCGTTATTCAAACAGTTTTGGTTTCCCTTTATATCTAGGAATATGTTTCCATCATTTTATTACATTTCATTTAACCAGTACCAGGACAATGCTAGATCCAGTACAGTATTTTTAGCTATGTATTTAAATAACGGTGACTGTAACATCAATGATAAAGTAATTATACACTCATTCACTATACAACTTGTGGGAATATCAATACTGAACTACGTCACTATCAGTCTAGCGTAGAAAACTGATGTGTTCATTATAATAAATATTCTGTCCAATGTAATTAGAACAGCGAATATATAAGGTGTTCATGGTTAAAGAGGCTTCCAAGTGGGTTCTTCTTTACACTCGTCATCAACGTTTTTAACTCTGTTAGGTGCGCTTCCGAATGAATTCCTCTTACGAAAGGTTACTGATCAGGTACTAATCTACATTGTAGGTACTGAACAGGTTCTGGGGCGAATATAGTCAATTTTGTGTTGACCGATGCTACAAGTACGTTCTCTATATTACTGGATATCAAAGTAACAATCCTTCAAAGCTGTTAACAAAATGTGCTACTTTCAGATCCATATTGGTTAACATAACCAAGGTCTTATATAATAAATGATATGGTATATGATAATTACCTATTCCGTCCTCCAGTTCATCCTATCTTTAATACCACTCTAAATGTATATTACATCCCATGTGCCTAAACACAACAAAGACCACATAAATAGATTAGTTCAGTTCGACATCAGACATTTTCGTAAGCCAAAACTGCAACAAATTACTTTTCGTTTGTTAAAACAGTGAGCCTTCCCTTCATTCATTTGATTGATAGCCGTAATCTCTTTAATCTCCTATTAGACAACAGAGGGGGGGGGGGGCACATCAGCTCTACTATTAGTAGTATTGGAAATTTGAAGCTCTGAAGCTCATTTTCCCAAGCTTTTTGCTGCCGAAATCAGACTGAATTATCATCTCGGCCATTACATTTTTTTCCCTTACTCCCGATGTACTTTAACCCCTCTGAGTTTGTTTATGAATGACGTTACCACTCTGTATAGCGTGTACCTAATAGACTGGGACCAGCTTCTAGGAGTGATTACTCACACCCAAACTACTAAAACTTAATTTAAATAGACTAGGAGAGAACATATTTAATAGCTAAGAGCAGCGGTGTAGCCAGACAAAATGTCTTGGTTGTCTCATATTTCCTTGGTGCGGGAAACTTTACAAGTACCAAAGATTATCACATACTTCGTGTTTATTCAAAATAGTCCAACGCTTATTTAAGCAAGTTTTAATGCATAGTTAATCCGAAATCTTCTAGCGTAGAAGCTGGATCCCTTTAAACTATTTAATATTTATATCACATACACAAATAGTTCTAAATGGCTATTTTTTATTATTATACCAACCGATTAATTAATGGTGACCATTTTTGTATTGCGGCCCAAACCAAAATTTGTGTTTGCAGATCTGTACGAAAAATGTAGTACCTGCAGAGATATTTTTCATAGAATAGTCAAACAAGAACAACCTTTCCAATAACATTTGTTAAATATTTTTAGTCCTTTGCATGAAAAACATTAAATGTAATAGAACTGACCAAAACAGCGTCCAAATGTAATTGTCGACGGATACAATTCAGGTTTCTAAGACACTTTTTTTTTTTACCAGGAAGGGATTGAATATTAAAGTTGATTTTTTGTACACTTGTATATCAAAGTTTCGGGGTTATGTTGAAAGTATATAGTATATGAAGGTTTATACATGTTTTCATAATATTTTATGTTTTTTTGAAAATAAAAAAAATCGTATTTTGTGTATATTGGAGGCCCAGTAGCTCTCTAGTGGGACAAGATATAAAGAAAATGTTTTTTCACACGTTATGCATTTATGTCAGGGGAAACCACGGCAGAATTTTCAACTTTAAAAATATTTGAATTTGAAGGGAGTTTCAAACTTGCACTTGGTTTAAAGACGCTCGTCCACGCTTTGGTAGAAACATTGAAGATCCGTATTGCTGATGGGAGATTAGATAAAAATCTATTTTTTTCTACAACTTATATACTTATGTCAGGAGCAACCACAGTAGAAATTTCAACTTTGATATTATAGTTTGAAGGGAGTTACATATTTGAAAATTGGGGATTAATAATGCTCGTGCGTGCTTTGGTAACTCGTATCAAGAATAGTTGTTAAAAGAAATATGATTTATTACGATCAGATTTATGAAGAAGGATTTTCCTAACTAAATGACAATCAATAATCTTAAGTAATAAGAAATGCAGACAGCTGTATACGAGCTTCACACACACACAAAGAAAGGTGACAATGTTTTGCAAAATGATTGGTTACATAATGGAATTATAAAGGATAGAGTGGATGAAACGCACGGAACAGGTTTTTGGCAAATCCTGGCTGGAGTCGCACAAAAACTACAACGGCACCCCCAACCTAATGATCCTAAAAGTGGATCACACAGACAAATAGGGTCGCCAGGAGCCTAGAGTACCCACGCAACGCATCTAACCTAACCTCTAGCTCCAAACATTTTCTACACCCCAGACGAGCGGCGCAGAAATGCCTTCCAGATTTAAGAATATCTGGGAAAGAGGATTCCAGATCCTTGTGATCACTGTAAAAAAAATAATTTAGATCGAGGGAGGAAATACCGGTAAGGCGACACCTCCAATCTTTTAATTAGATCGTCAGTTCATACTCTGAAGTACCAGCTGGTTCAGATTAGCGACAGATTAAGAAGGAAAAACGCAAATCTTTACTTGGGAAATAATCTCAAACGATGATACGCATAACGACTCATATGTGACTCATACTGTGTCTTTACTCACTTCGAAGTCTACAGGGTGGCAAAAGACCATGTCTTACCTTTACCTTAGTAGGGCCCACACCTGTAGTCTGGAATCGCAATTCCTGAAATAAAGACGAACGAACACAACGAATGACGGTCGCAACTCAGTCCAAACGTAGTGTCATAACGCAAAACGCAAATAATATTATTAACACAAATCACATGCTGGAGTCACTTCATATTTCAACGCAGAAATAACCAGAAATTCAAAATATATAGTTCCTTTCCCAAGTCATCACTTCTCAGCTGGCGAAAGAATCCTACCACTGGTCTACAGATTTATGAACCGATCTAATCTAATTAAATTAACATCACTTAAAACGATAGGTGTACCGAAACACAGAAATAAGGAGTATCAATTGCTGTCAACTTCACGTAACAGTTCATAGCTAATTTCCAATAGATATCAAGTTAAACATTAAATAACTCACTGCACATTTTAAATATTACCAAACACTGTACGAGGATTATGAACTAATGCCTTATATCGTACCTGGTTAACTGAGAGGTTTCTACACTACGTTCACTGAACATAAACTCAAGATTGTTTTCGAAGAAATATAAAAATTTCATAATTTCAATTTATTGCTTAGAATGTACATATTTCACGCTTTCGGCTATGATAATTTTATCAGAATCTGAACAGAATTACTGTTGCATTGTAAAACAAACAAATTTGAATCGCTGGTATACATTAATTAAGCCGAACTGAAAGTTATGTAGTCACACGTAAATGTCCATAATTTCTGTAATAATTAACAAATTTTGTTGATATTTTCACAAATTATTTCCGAAATATTGTTGTACAATTTGGAAAAGTTTGAGTACAGTATCACTTACACGAAAGAAGTTCTAGTCCAAAATGCATGATAATTAAAGAATCACTTTAAGCTTAATAATTTTGTGACGTCATTACAGACGATCACTACGTTATACAAAAGACGTTCTGAATAAATTTTGAAAATACAAAATATTGTTATAAAATATGATTTTTCATTGGAGAATAGTGGCTGGAGTTGAAACCAAAAATTATCGAACCATGTCGAATAAATTAAAATTTACTTTTAGCATCAAAGCGGTACGCAAAAATATTCGAACAGACATGTTGCTAATTTGATCAAGTATGGAAAATATGCGGTAGCTGTCAAACATGGCTAACCGGGAATTTCGAATAGATATGGAAAAACGGGAGACGAGAAATTGGCATTTGATTATTGAAACCTAACGGACCGATATTTATAATGCAAGAATTCGGTCAATAGCGGCCCCATACTAAAATTTAGAACATATTATGCATACTGATAAATAATCTCAAAACAGAAATAATAAATTTTGATGAGGTGAAAATTCCGAAATTATGATGTCGAAAAAGTCCTGTTAGCACTTGTATCGGTTTTTATTCTTCTTAATATGATTTAAGGTAATTTTCCGGAACGGACGAAATCAATCGAAATATCATCAAAAATTACGCTAAATTTAGTGTTTACATCTACCTTTCGTAGACAGGGCTTAGGAAATACAGGTGATGGAAAGCCCATGCATCTGGTCGCTTCGGTTTAAAAATTGGAACTAAACTAACATGGCGTGGGAGAGCAGTTCTCCCAGCAAACGGAGAAGAAGGCTGATTCACACCAATCAGCAAAAAACAAGTCACGAAGCATTGACTAGGGCCAATCAAAAACAAGCGTTAGATCCAAGTCATTGCTGCGTGACTAACGAAAACCTGGATGGATAACGATTAAAATCCAAAGAAAATCCAAGCGGAAAACGCTCAAAGAGTCTAAAACCAACCAAAGAGAATGAGCTAAAGAGAACACACTGAAAGAAAACAAAACGGAGACTAAGAAAATAAAAGGGGAGAGAAATAAAAATAAAAATGGAACAGCAACTAGGCTGTTACATGGAAATGCGGAACAGTCTTATTGCCAACTGAACACTATATTCAGGATCTCCTGTACTTCTTCACATCTTTCCTTGGCACTCTGGTGGTAATATAACATTTACTAAAGCGCGCACGAACATTATTCACCCCTAAACTTGTACATTTTTAACTCATTTCAAACTCAAATATGAAAGTTGAGATTTCTACCTAAAGTTCAAATTTTTAAAGTAGTTTCTCCTGACATAAATGTGTAACGTGTGAAAAAAAGTAGATTTTTTATATTTTCTTCCACCAGAGATATCAGGCCTTCAAAATACGAATTTTTGGATTCTCGAAAAATCATAAAATAGTAAAGAAGTACAGTATATATTAATCTTCAACATACTTTGATATGTTAATCATAGTACACAAAAACACACTTTGGTATATTCAAGCCCTTCCGGGCGAAAAAGCACCCTAAAAACCGGAACTCTTTTCATTTCAACAACTACATTGATATATCATTTTGACCAGGTCGACTATGTTTTGAGGTTTTCATGCAGAGGACTAACATTATCAAGCCAATTTTAAAGCAAAGAAGGGTGTTTGTTTCAACGTGCTACGATATCCCAGTCTGAATATATATTTTCCTTAAACGTCTGCTAACACAAAAATGGCTGCCATAAATTAAAGGAATTGTGTAAGAATAAAATAATTCTCCTTTTAAAATATTCTTATATAAGAGATATAAATAGTAAAAAACCCAGTTTTTTTGAAAAGGGTCGAGCAGCAAAGCTGCGCGATTTCAGTTGGACTGGCCTACACGTATCATATACCAAGTACTTGAAACTTATTATACCTACCGTATTGTTTCAATTTTCGTTTGAGGGCACCCCGTCGCTAAAGCCACTCAAACAAATGATGTAGGAACTCATCATCACACATGAGGTAATAAATCGAAAAATAATAGGCTTACGACATATTTGCTTAGCAAACAACAATCAAGGTTGTATGATACCCAAAGATTGAGAGAGAAAAAAATTCGATTTTGGTATTTTATTGTTGATTAGATTCTTCTCACAAGATATTCGTACTGACGGAATGGACTTACACAATAAAAAATATATATATATAACTCCTTTCGCAGACGCATTACTCAATAAAAATGATATTTACAACCGTTGGTGTAATTCCTATTTTGATTACACTCCAGCACAACTTTTGAGTGTGTCTAATTTCAAATTGAATTTATTACGAAATTAGGATTTTTTTCTCTGGTTTAGGTGCCTTCAGCTCACAGTCAGAGTTGGCACTTTTGACAAAATTAATTGTTTCTTGTCATGGTGTAAGCAATCATTTAAAAAATATAGACTAATTTTAGGGGCATGCACTAAGTAGTAAGCGTTTGGTTATACAATTAGAAGTCATGAAATGTATTTGATAACTTGAGCATTATGGAAATAAAATGGTGTCAGTTGTATGAATTAGGTCAAATGACAATCAGCTTTGTTACTTCCAGTAAGCCGAACGTTTAGCACGATAGCTTGCAGTACATTCGTTTTGATATTCAAAACATTTGGGGTGTACATTATACACAGTAATTGTGAGAAAACACAACAGGATCTAGAGTTTCCGCTTTTAGAAACTCAGATTTAGAACATTGATTAAAATTCAACATAGCAATTCATTTTTAATTAGTTTGATCACCATGTTTCTTAAATGCTTTTAATTAAAGGGTATCAGATACAATGTTTTAGTTTTATCTTACAGTACGTTTCAACAAGCGTTTAACGGGAGGCGAGGCAAGAAATGGGTATTTCTCGCTTTGTCAGTTATGAGAAAGAGTTCTATTGTAGCCTCTAGTTTCTCGCGAAAGTCTCGCACTCTTATGGTTGTTTATAGAGCAACGTATCTATTGAAGCTTTTGGAGTGTTATAAATTATTTAGTTTAAATTAATAGGCCTACTGTATGAAACGCTGTTTAAGGATGTTGCACAAAACCCAAAGATCTGCCGTCCAGGGTGGGTCAACAGCGAACCGCCAAATCCTCAACTTCCAACCGCAGAATTCCCAACCCAAACACTATATTTTTGTGTTGGCAAAATATAAAATTGACGCTTTTCGCTGACTACTGGTATAAATATTTTGTTGTACTTTGTATTTTGCCTTCGTAATAATATACTAATTCGTTTGTAAATTTTTCAAAAGTATACAGCTGGGCTCGAACCAAGAATCTTCCTACTTATTTGTTTTCCGTCACTCTGTGCCTTCTGACTGACGCACATTTTAGTATTCCTTTATGTCACGAAGATTGTTTCTGAAGTAAAGGAATTCATATAGGCTTGAATTAGATGCTGGAATGGAATGGATCTTGTGTTAGGGCAGCAGCATTTCTTTCAGAAAAATATTTTAAATTTTAGGGAGGGAAGGGGAGAGAGGATTTAAGAAAGTAGTGATAGAGATAGAAAGGCTTAGAAAGAAATGAAAGAAGTATGTGGATTATGTTAACGTAAAATTGGTGAAATGTCCATACCTACTATATGATAAAATCATGCATAACGTCCTACAGTCATGCAACCCCCAAATCCACTCATTTAGTTAACATAATGATATTTTGTCTTACTCTCTCTCTCTCTCTCTTTCTCTCACACATACACACACACACACACACACACACGCAGAATGAGAAAAAGCGAAAAATACAAAGGTATCACACATATTTGTCGCATAAGTCTAGTTCTTTTGAAAAATCATTACGTCAAATTATGGCCTCTCAAACTGAAGTTTCGTTTTCAGTAGAATCATTAAAGATCTGTACAATACAAAATGTTCCAATTTCTGAAAGAAATTTCAATAAGTAAAACAAGGAAAGATTTTACTTATTGTGAGTGACGTAGACAAAAGTTTTCAACTGTAAATTTGCATGGTTTCTTGTTTACTTTACAACACAGTTTGTATTTATAGTAGAACAATGAACGAATCTTTGTTGTTACAATATTTTGTTTTATTATTGACTGGATGATTGCCTCAGTCTGGGGGTAATAGCCCCTGGGAACCGCTTCTGAACGTAGCCTTACTATCAGAGCTACGAAGACCGCTTCATGACTTTTTCTCCCATCCTGTCCCGTTAAGTAATTGACAACATTGCTTTTAGATGCCAGTGTGGTAAGCTGGAATTCCGGATCTGCAATGACAAGTGAACGGACTTTAGCAGTTTGGTCACTTACGACAAACAGCCTTAGTGTCTTCCAGTTGGGTATCGCCTGTGATCCAACGATAGCACACTTGCAATATCCCGCCACAGCAGAAGCCACCTTAAACTCATACGTTAGGCTGACGTCTTTTTGATACTCGAATTACGCATTTGTGGTCAACAATGCCCATCCATTGTTGAACAAGCATCCTGATGGTACCCGACACAAATACGACGTTCGAACGCCAGAATGTGGCAGCATTTTTATCATGGGGTAGCTATTGTTCAAATTTCAATCTTCTTTACATGTGGAATATTTGGCTAGCTTGCTACCAGCACCAGCAGCGCTATGCCGGGATGTTGACTACTAATAATTAAATTTATATAAATATTTACATTCACATTGTTTACATTGAAATATTCAAACTATGAGTGTATCTTTATATTATTTAATATTCCCCTAGGGAGATAAGAAAGAGAAGGGACAGAAGAGAATACAGAAATATTGGTCATTATTCACTTTTATTAGGCGATTTTAATATAGTAATAACTGCTCTAGTACATAGAA
>JAGDQP010007695.1:1129-66142 GCA_022664845.1 Lepisma saccharinum | reverse complement strand
AAAAAAAAAAAAAAAACTGTAAGTCCCATCCTTAGAAGCTCACCAGCTCGTTTTGGACGTTAATAACAATTCACTCACATTTTATCGTTTTTTTGCTGACAACTTACTGACGAGTGAAGCACGTCTCAACGCTGAGGGATGAGGTCCCTCGGTGACTTCAATTATTGGGGGAAAGAGATATTGAAGACTATTTTAGAACGCGAAACGAATTGTAGACTTAAGGTAAATTATAACACTTTCTTTATTATCATTTTACAAAAGGGAATTCTCTTTTAAAGGAAGAAACTACAATGTACTGAGAATATGGAAGCCCTGTCTAAAAATAATACTAATGCCCTCTCTTTTGTTTACACTGAGCTAAGTATTTATAAAATCAAATCACTTTCAATGTATCATATAAATTTCAATCTCATTTTCCTGTACTGAGCACACTGAGGGAAAACCTGGATGATTAGTTGTCTTTTTGTACATGCTGGTTTTATCAAGCTTTTCAAGCATGCCGTGCATTTCCTTTCTCTTACCTCCTCATAGCAATCTTTATACTGGCTTTCCATTTCATCCAAATCCAGATGTAAAATGCTAATAATGTGTTCCTTCGTTCTACGCTGAAAAGGATTATGTACAGATATAATTTCAAGTGATGGTTCATGTTAAAATGCAGACTTTTCTTATGTGTTATTTTAAATTTACACTTACGAGGCATGCGCAGTTATATATTATAATTTGGTACGAGTTCACCAGTGAACAGACTGGCAATACTGGGTGTTTTGTGACGTCATTCACCCAATTTTGAGGTTGACATTGTTCAGATGGTTAGTAGTGAGCATCAAGCACGTATCTAGAAGTTCGTTTTGGGAGGAGTACACAGGCTTCGAGAGGGGGGAAGGGGAGATGTGTATGGCTATGAAATGTATATTAAATAAGTATAATTAAACCTAAAATGTTACTCATTCGAGACAAAACTCTGATATTTGTGGGAGGGGAACCTGACCCACTCCCTAAATATGTCCCGTGAACATGTGAGAGCGGCGATAAAGGTTAGCGTTGAAAAGTGCACAATAATTACATCTCTGATGACGGAACGTATTACATCAGAAATCTGTATCATATTGAAAAGGCAATACAGTGAGAATGTAGTGTCTGATGTCACAGACCAGTTGTCAGCTGCGAAGGCAATTACTATCTTTTTTCAGATTGCCCAAGGAATACTGCGTACGAATCTCCTCATGGAAATTCGCACAAAAAAATATTACTGATCACTCCTGGGCGGCCATGTCATCCGGAACATGAGGAAAATGGCCCAGTTCAGTGTCATTTTTTTTGCAGGATAACTCTCGTCCACACACGGCCACTTGCATCGTGACTACGAATCAGAAACGGAACGCTTTCTCCTACTCTCCGTACTGTCCTGACCTTGCTCCATCTGTCTTTCATCTGTTCGGCCCAATGAAGATTTTTGGTGGGTAAAAGTTCAGTAAATGATGAGGAAACGAAACCTATTGTTGCGGGTGCGCATGCGGTCACAAGCTTTCCCGAGTGGAATGTACAAAGTTTATGGACCACTGACGCAGTTGTATTGCCAACCAAGGGGATAATATTGAGAAGCTGCAGTTCCCTGTTTCGGCAAGTGCATCACGTTTTTTACATCTCCAGGTTATAATTATTATTTTTCCAAGCCTCGTATAATGCGAACTTTTCTGATATCTCTCCGTGTTAGTGAAGTGTCTTACAAAAACTCAGTATTTATAAACCTAGTGTGTGAGTGTATACTTAATCCATGTTATCAGTAACTTAACTTACCTCGTGATTTCTTCACTTCATACGTATTATTTCAGTGAATCACACTAAAAGGAATTTTACATCGTATAGGATTAACTATTTTAACTAAAATAGTTCACCACTAGAAGCGACATATCCCAATACTGCAAGAGAATCTTTCAATCACGCAACTGAAAATGCAGGGAACATGAACAGGTGTACGTGCTGTTGGACAAAGTTTTATTGCTTTCAAAGTTGATGCTGTTATTCACGAAGGTGAAATGCCCATTTTTTAGCTAACGTCAATTTCGGTAAACTTCTACTGTCTTTACGTTATATAATTTATATTAAACGTTGAATGCACTCTTCAAACTGTAAATATAAGGCCGTAGAACGCAGATTTGTAGTAACGCTACTTAAATTTAAAATGACCACTTTAAGATGTCAAATATGTTTGTATACTGTATGATTAATGGGACAAAAGGCATTACGTCCTTGTGTAGATGAATTTAAAATGAGTACTATAACGTTCCCTGTATCACTGATACTACTATCTTCATAAGTACCGGTACAAGTACAATGATAAACAGAGTTTTGAAAAAGAAACGTATCTTATATTGGCCTCGTTAGCAACGGAAAAATTTACTGGCTAAGTACTTTTCACTGTCCTACGGAAGGCATCTTCAGGTAAGAAGAGTATGGAATGGAAATATGATAGATACGTGTATTTGAAAATATAAATAAACTGAGAAAGAGTACACGTATTTTAAAAGAGAGATTGTGTAAGGGTTTGAACTTCATCGTCACATATTTTGGAATCTTTCCAAAAGGAAGGAAGAAAGAAAAAGGTTGTGAAACTTCCATCTAGTGTCCAAAAAGTCAACATTTTCGAGGATACGTGAAATTTCTTGTAGACATCTCAGCTACTGGGGAAAGATGACCCTAAACTTAGTGTTCCATATTTTAAGTCTCGCTCGTCAAATTGAGTGGATAAAGCGAGCTAAGCAACACGTCCGTTCCAAGCTATCGAGATGGACCAGCATATCCCTCCGTTGTTAACGAGGTCGATATACAATTAATTAAATAGGTACATAATGCTTTCCATAACATTTGTTCTCTGTTCGTAGAAAAAAAATATATGTAATTTACAATGATTTTGTTTTGTCACGAGAAAGACAGTACCTAGATAGCACGCCAGCTTGCAACAGGATTGTCAGTCACTTGCTTTGAGTTTGTCACTCTTGATATTGTGTTTGAACTTAATATACAAGCGTGAAATGAACTTGTTGGAGCAACGTAAGTAGTTGGTTTCAACAACATCTTTGCTGGTTATTACGAACCCAATTCAAGATGGTTGGAACAAGCAGTTATGCGAGGAATCTTGTCAAACTTGAAATTTATTTGGAATTTGTTTCGTTGAACTTCCTGTACGTCCTTTAGGCATCTAAGGCTCAGGCCGAAATAGGGGAGGGGAAAGAATTCGGGAAGTTGTCGGCCAGGGCCTATGTTGACGGTTCCATCCTGATGTTTGCCTGGTGTAACTGAGGAAAAATTGTCTCAGTGCGCGCCGTAAGCTAGTCTCTGCAAACTCTCATGATTTTACTACAGGCGTCTTTTGCAATCTGTGTGTTTCCCTGGTATAGTGACTACAGCGTCGGATCAGTTTGCCAGTGGTCCTAGGTTCAATTTCTGCCCACTCGCCCAGGGCAACGTTTTTATTTTTTACTTCTTCTAAACTAGAATGCTTGATTCAACCTTGTTTAAAACCTTCTGGCTTGATATGCTTAAAAAAAAACTGGCGTAACAGGCCTATAAGCCCTGAGCCTGCCCCAACGCCATCTGCCCGTGTTTGATGGAACTACGTCCACCTGAGTAACGGCTGTGTGGTCAGCACTGCGCGTACCTAACCACGAACAGACGTATCAGGAGCTTACCAGACCGGGTGTGGCCGTCATGTCTTTATTCACGTGACTCTCCAATTTTCCTCACGACGCTGGGTGGACGCCGATAAGTGGGACTCCATCCGGGAATTGAACCGGGGACCACGCGGACATGAGTCCAACGCTCTAACCACTAGACTGTGGAGCCCCTAAGGCTTGACATGCTAAGCTTGCATTTAGTTGTCCTCATGTGGGTAGCAGCATTATGGAAGATCATGTTTCTACCTCCACTTCTACTAACTTTCTACAGTAGATTCACTGGAAACGATGCTTTCTTTGTAATGCTATCAGACTCTTAACGGTGTTGAATTAAGAAAATAAAAGCAACCTTCAGGATACGAAGGTAGCCCGAAACCTGCCAGTTCATTATTCGTAGAGCTTTTGCTTATCATTAGCGTGTAAGCATTCGTTACGAGTACAACGAGTGGACATCTCAGCTCCTCTTTAAGATGTACGTACTTACACACTAGAGAATGCAGCTAGGAGTTAATTGCAAGCTCTCTTGCTTCTAGATTCATACTTATAGGACTATAGACCAGACCTTGGAAATATCAAAGGCATACTACTACTCAAACTGCACTACTCTGGTAGTTTGTTTACTATGCAAATTAGCTCAGTTTGGCAGGTGTGTTATACGGGCTTTCATCCTATTAGCATGCATGTTATTCTGACCGTAATCACGTTGGTATGCTTATTACCAGAATCTTAATCTCGTTAGCGTCTGGCATCCACACAGCATCAGACAAAACGTACTCGGAGGCGTATTATACAGAGAACTCCTGCACTCCAATTACAATTAGAATAAGCATTCCTAATATAGAGTATGTACCGAATAGTTATAACAGACGCATTACTACTTAAGACGGCCTAAGAGAAATTCGTTATAGACATGCATAAAGAAACCTGTTGTCCATAGTTGCACAATATTTCGAACCATCCAATCAAACTTGTTCAGGTGAGCACCCACTCCTCTCCCCCCAATGGGTAAACGTACCCTAGGTTAAAACTACCACAGATAAGAGTCAGAGAAAGGTTCACGGAGAACTCGGCACGTGGCGAAAGTTCAGGTAGATCGTTGAGCATGATGCTGTGACGTCATTAAATAGCGGGATTTTCTACGAAAACAGATGTGACAGGCGGGTAATTGCAAATTCAACTTTCTCTTGGACCTGCATTTCTCATTCAAGTTTTTTTTTTTTTCCTCACGGGAAGTTGCCAAGAAGTTCCATGCGTCCTGCGAGCGGGATTTAATGCATTTTCTGATTTCAATATAAATGGGTTTCTTATGTTTAATCTTAAGTTTAGTGCTGTAGCTGACTTGATATATTTAATCAACAGATAAGATTGGATCTTATTATTATTTCTTAATATATTCTTCGACAATCCTGTACTCTTCTGGTTCTCTCTCCTAGCAAGGTTATGTTTCCCTTGGTTTGTCCGAAGTATTCCTTGCCACACATACAAGTAGCTCTATATGTGCTTGAATTCTTCAATGTACCTTGTCCATCTTAAAAAAAATCAACCATGGTTTGACATGTTGATAAACCAGGTATATCATCACCATCATCATAATCATATTCAATAGCTCCTGAAAAACGCTTGATTTCATCTACCCATCTTGAATTTGGACGTCGTCTCGGTCGTTTCCTTTTCTCTAGGAATCCAATGTAGTATATTCGAGTCCATCTTCCATCTGTTCGTCTAGCTATGTGACCGGCCCATTTCCACCTCAGCTTCATCGCAGTCTTGATTACATCCTCTATCTTTGTGCGCGAATCCATTCATTTGTCTTCCTGTCCCACCTGGTTATTCCTAACATGCACCTCTCCATTGCTCTTTGTGTGACTCTCAATCTTTGAGTCGTTTGCGCATTCAATGTCCAAGTTTCACAGCCGTACATCATTACAGATAACACACATTGATTATAAACTTTACGCTTCAGACACATTGGTAGTTTGCTTTTGGAAATAAAGTGTAGTCTTCCAAAAGAACTCCACGCCATTTTACATCTTCTATTTATTTCATCAGTCAACTTGGCATTTGATGTTTTGAGCTGGCCTAGGTAAACATACTCATCAACTATGCCTATTGTCTCTCCGCTAATCTTTATTTCCCTTTTTGCAGCATGCTGATTGTATATGACCTTTGTTTTACTTAAATTCATTTTAAGGCCTATTTTCGAACTCTCATTATTCAGTTCTTCCATTCTGGTTTGTAGCTCTTCCGCATTTGAAGCAAACAGGACTATATCATCAGCAAACCGTAGGTGATGAAGATATTCGCCATTCATTTTAATTCCAACTTCATCCCAGTTTAAACTTCAGTAGCACATTTATATCGGCCGATATCAGTAACGCATGATCTGAGATTGCATTCTATTTTACGAACAGAGGGTTACGGGGTCAGTGTAACGTCACTTCGTAGCCGAGTGCATGACTTTCGTACTCCAGTTCGGTATTTCTTTATTCAAATAGCTGCCCAACTGTCTTTACGATATTGGGGAAACACTGAAATTTTGAGCCCTCACAGGGAATTGAACCTGGAACCGCTGGCACTGAAAACAAGCGCACCACGTTTACTATAAAAAGCAAGAAAAAAAAAACGCTCTTTTTTAATTTTCTATATCTGCCTTCTTGGCCTTGGCCGCTACTACCCTTATTCTTTTCCTCAGAAGGTGTCCTCACTTAAACATGTTATTCCTCAGACTTAGGCCGTAGATGCTTGACTAGATTATTCACATAAACTAAATTAAATTAAAACAATACATGATAATCATCTTTCTTGGATTGAAAGACTTGAAAAACACTCGAAACAAGATTGGTCCGCAACAAAGTTACGGAAATGCACAATCCTCATACATGCCTGCACTGAAAATGAAGCATAGCAATTGTTTCCAATTTAGCTCTTTATCATGCACAATTTACCTTTTCACGTCAATCCTTAAATTAGAGTACATTATTACAACGTTATTAGGCTGAGGGTTTGAGAATGAAAGTTGAGAAAAATACACAAAGTTTTTAGATAACTGAAGCAACGAATTTATTTTCGTAAATCATACAACTACGTAAGAAAAAAACTGTTCAACAAGGACTCTAGCAGATACTACTTTCAAATAAGCTTTCTGTGAAAGAGACAAAACTACATCAGGCAGGCAGAAAACTCACAAGGAGATGCACACAATTTGTTAGTACTACTTAGTAAAAGTCACAGAAATAGAAGAATTTGAGTATCAATAGTTTTTTTTATAAGGCACATTCAATGTCAATGTATTTTTATATACCTGTACTTTATGACAGAGTACATTTCGTTTTACTTGTATTGTACGTATTGTGTCATTAGCTCTTAATAAAGCTACTTTATTTTTTTCTAATAAAGATGGCGCAACCGCTCTGTTCAATGTCACAAATAGGATTATGAACCATCTTATTTCACAACTTGAGACCCACAATGTAGGAAAAAAAAGTTTGGAATGACCATACATGTGTACAGTGTGTCCCTGAAATAACGGGACATATTTCGGGAGGTGATTATTCAAATCTAAACCAGAAAAACAGTCCTTGGAAGAAATTTCGAGGCACTACATTCGCTCAAAGTGAAGGAGGCATCGTCACAAATTACGTCATATATCGACAAATAATAACGTAAGCGGCGTCGGCTTAGCAACTCACATTCGAAATAGTACCTAATACATCCACTTGAGCAATTTTTTATGTTTCAGGAATGCAACTTATAGGGAATTTCTCTGCTTGCCCCATTAAACTATATGTAATCCCTGACAACGGAAGCCTTCCGTTGCGAAACCTGCCGATGAGACATCCTCTCAATCGTGATTTCCTAAGCCAACATCACTTACGTCATTATTTGTAGACATATGACGTCATTTATGACGATTGCGGCATAATCTTCAGCGTCTGTAGTTATGGAACTACGCATGTTCGAATTTTTTTCAAATGAACTTTTTTTTTGTTTTACTTATTATAGTAAATAATCAACTCCCGTCACTATTTCAGGAACATCCTGTATATCTGAGATGGACGTAAGGATGAGGAAAAGGAGGACTCACTCTTAAAAAGTGTTACAAATATTCTTGCAAACAGAGAGAGTTAATTCGTCACCCGGTTTGTTCTCTTGTTACCTTTCCAATGACATAATTTGCACAAATTTTGAACCAGTAAATAAGAATTAACTATAAGCTACAAAAATACAAAACGTTACAACATCAACATTTAATTAATGACATACTCCATGGTACCGATATTTAAAAAAAAATCAGCAATGACAACAAAGTAACATACTTGGCAAATACGTAATGACAGTAAGAAGTATTCTTGTATAAACTTGATAAAGAAGAACAGATGTACAAAATGGGGAAACTGATAAAAATATTATTAAATAATTGTAACCAATTACATTAGTTTAATTGTTTAGAAGAATACAAGTACTTCTTACTTTTTTTTCTTTAAAACTAATAAGATTTAACAGAACCACCACTGGCACTAACTCCTTAAAAAATATGTATCATAAAATAGATATCACTCTCTCCCCATTCCCTCACCCATAAACAAACAAGGAAGACAGAAGATTTAAAAAAAAAAAAAAAAAAAGACGCAGGAAAAGGCAAAATTGAAATAACCACAGAACGAATAATATCCGGATAATTTCATCAGTAGTCCGATAATATTCATTATCCGTATGTATTGGGTATGTGCAAGAATTCTACTCGTTTTGCAGACGTCACTCACGATCACTGATGTCACATACGACACTCCGATGACTTGAATCGTTGGCCACGAAAGTAGCGAGCAGTAGACACTGAATGTGTCTTAGTATCTCGTGCGTTGAACGAGGTAAGGAGCACATCAGATAAATTTAGTGTATGAGTTTGATAAAGGCAGTACTATGGCTGCAGCTTGGCGCAACATTCAGCTTTATGAGGGAAGCGAAGGATGCAGTTGATGATAGCACATGTCGCTGCTGGTTTCTCATTCTACCACGTTCTGGACGTCCATTAGTGATTTCTAAAGAGAATCTGGACCAAGTCAATCCAACCGTCGACGAATTAACGAACGCGTTCACGGTAATACAATAAGAATCGAAAGACTGTTTCAGGCGCTTGGATTCATCACAAAGTTCGATCAGTAGGTTCCACGCCAGCTTACTGCGAGACAACGAGAGGAGAGAGAGAACATGTGATTCTTTGCTTTCTCGTTAGAAACGTGAACCTTATTTGGAACGAAGTGTAACATGAGATGAGAAGTGGGTTATATCACGCGTCAAAGAACTGAGTGTCAAGATTTAGAGCCTCCTGAATTGACCTCAAAAGGAAAATGTCGTCCCCCCCCAAAAAAAATTGTTACGTGTATGGTGGAACGTGAAGGGAATAATCTACTTGGGGGGAATACTCGAACCTAACCAAACGATAAAGACCAGCCTCTACTGCCAACATTTGCACAGACAGAAGGGAACTTATATATAAGCAGCCAATGCTAGTCAATCGCAAAGGCGTCATCTTCCATCACGATAACAACAGACCTCATGCTGCCTTCATCACACGGCAAAAATGACTGAACTTCGGCCGGGATGAGTTACCCCACCCAATGTATTCCTCTGACAATGACCACCATTTATGATCATTACAAAACTTTCTTGACTCTACAACAAAGGAGTTTTATTGCTATGGGATTAATTTCCTACCAGACAAATGGCAAGGCGTCATACGTAATGATGCCAATTATGCGCAGTCATAGGCGCCTTACTTTCTGTGTTCTCTCCGTTCTATTTCGTCTCCAAAAACGGCAGAACTTTTGCACACACCCAATAGCAAATCCAGTATCCGAATTTGGTCATGCCTAGTCTCGATGCGAGGTGTCTACAACCAAAAGTCTTCTGCTTTTATGTATTTCTTATCCTGCTCAAGACTACTTCCGCTTTTGTGGTCTATTTCTGCTTTCTCTCTCAATTCATTGTAATGTAACACATTTTTATTAATGAATTTACAGCACATCAGTGATAGAAAAATGGAAAGTCGGCGTTCAAACCCGCCGTCTTCGTCTTAAGAGAATCAACAGCTTTACGAGAGGCACCACACCATCATCACATCACGTAAGCCACTTTGTTTAGCATATTCACAATAAAAGGACTTCCCGGTTTTTATAGTTTCTCTACGAGTCCTTATACCTAACAAGAAACAACCCTTAACCACAACATTAGTAAAATTAATAGATTAGGACATCTCTTGAAACACTACTCTAAAAGACATAAAAAGCAAAACTACGCAACATAAACAAAATAGTATGGAACTCCTTTTGTACTGAACACTGGTAACTTTTTCGAACACAAAAACTTTACCTCACATGGAATAATTTTAATCGTTTTTCTGTAGAGTGCCATTCAGTTAATTCCTTCAATAAATAGTAATAAAATTAACAAGTGGGTACATACATGTATCAATGCCAGAATTTTTTTTTTTATAAAAGAAATCCCGAACCTACTGAATCGTGTTATAAGCATTCTGCAAAGAAACGACACTTTGGGTTTGACATTATTAGTGTTAACCAAGTCTCTTAATTCATTACTGGACGATACAAATTTGCTCTATTATTGAATGTTAGAATTAGCGTAAGCAACACTTCTTGTAAACGTCACTTTTCTCTTTATATACTGTACATTTTCAATTTGAATTTTATTGGTGTCCTTTAGACATTTAAGGCGCAGTCCGGGATAGGGGAGGGGAAAGGATGCGGGAAGGTGTTGATCAGGGCATAAGTTAGAGGTGCCATCCCGGCATTTGACTGGTGTGACAGGAAAATGATAGTTGAAGGAGAACTAGGCTTTTGTACCTTGTATCCACACGAGAAAACCCGATTGAATGAAGTGGAATATTCTGTTTGTTTGTTTTTACAAACCGTCTACGTAGACTTTTACATTATTTTAATATATTAACATACTTAAACCCTTCCTTCATTTTTCCTTAAATACACTACAAAAATAGAATACAATTCTAATCCAAATCCATTATTATTTATGTACAATGTCATTAGGAGAGAACATTTTTCCATACTTCGCGATTCTTAATGGTTTCCAAATGACTTGCTAACATTTCACCCTAACATAATTGTGAGCATGCTCAGAAAAAGAAGAACGCACAGGAAATGGTTAGATGTACGAAAAAAAATTATACGCCTAGTTTTACGTAAACCTATTTGTACCACTATTTACAGATATACTGCACCCACATTCTTTTTCTCGCACATGTGTAAATAGGTAGACGCAAGGACGTCATATTGAAGCTTATGAGGATTCGGACATCGTAATGCGCGCCGCTAACTGAATTTCTTTCTATATACTGTTCAATTTTGGAATTTGATTTATGGTCCTTACGAAATTTTTAGCTCAAACCGGAATGAGATAGCAAACTGAGAAGGAAATCGCCCACGGCTAGTTTGAAGGTAACATCTCGGCATTCGCCTGGTGTGATTGAGGAAAGACCTCAGTCAGGATATCCGGACGCTTTGATCGGATCCCAGAACCTTCGGTATAAACTATTTAAAACAAAAATAAATATAATGTACTTCTTTTCAGTGTTGCAAATTTAGCGACTTTATCGCTAAAATTAGTTATTTTGATTACTCATATAGCTACAAACACGCCTCATTCTAACATTCGAAAGATAGGGTATTAGCTGCTTTTAGCTTGCTGTTTAGGTACTTTTAAGTGATAATTGTTGGCAACACTGCTTTTCCCGAAATTCTCGTTTGAAAATCTTTATTCACGAAGCACTATTTAACACAAACCTGAGTTGATCTTCAGCTGTGAAAACTTTATTTATTTATTTACTTTTTCTTTAAATATGCACGTGTATGTAGAAATAACTTAAAGTGCATGTTGTTGTGACGTAACTTACATATTTGAAACAATTCAATACGAAATGTCCAACATGTAAGTTATAACAAAATAACATACACTTTAACAAAATATTGTGTATATAATACTATGTAGGCAGCCCGCTCCCGTACCACTTCCGGTTAACCAAACATTGACACCCTCCGCCAAGAAATTTTCTTCGCCGCTTTCTTCAAGCAGATGACAAAAGCTTGAACCCCTTCGCCGCCTTGAATACTTATGTACTTGAGCAACCCCAGGGAGAAAAAAAGGGAAAGAATGAAAAGAATATTAAAGAAAGAATTGGCAACGTTTGGATAGAAAAGAACAGAAGACTGGACAAGGATCCCTCCACATATGGTCGTCTTGTTCTGCACTGGAGACTAACATACTTGTTAACGTAATTTCTAAATACACATACGTAAAAAAAAAAAAAAAAAAAAAAAAAAAAAAAAAAAAAAAAAAAAAAAGTTGCCAGAGCTTAAGATGGTCCCAGGTTTATTCCATAATTTGAGTCCTCCGAACTCAATAATGGCATGATTCAAAATAAGCCCATTGGAAAACTTTGGAGTTCTGAACGCAAGGTATCTTAAAATGCAGCGAAATAAAATTAACTACAGTTCTCAGCGATTTAATACGTAACGTGTATGTTTAACGACAAAGAAGTAGGCTTATATCCACTTTACATTATTACGGTACTGGATATACTTAAAAACTATTTTATCATTAATATATCAAGTTCGAAAAGTAAAATTTGATTATGTTATTTTTTTACAAGTTACATCATATCTACATTCCCGTTTTCCAGTTTATCGAATTCGTAAACTGTACGTTTTTCTTTTAAGAAGCGCTCACTCTTTTTACGAATCAAAAGTTGGTCCTCGATTTATTTACTTGTTTCCAAACAATTTTACGTACGATCAACTAATCTTCTCTTTTCTCATTTTTTTACGTAATTTTCTAATATATTAATTACATACTCATAAAAAAAAAAGTATTTGTTGTGTAGAGACAAACCAGGAAGTAATTTACACAAATACAAAAATATTTTTAAATGATGTATAGCTTATAAAATGTAATTATCTCTTACGCAAATGTTCAACAATACTAATATATATCTCTCTCATACATGACAAAGAGTAATGTCCATCCGAAAACACACTACTACAGAATGACATTATTGAAATAAGCTTATTACGAATCTCAAATTATAAACTATAAAAAATAATTTTACTGAAATATGGCACATCTACAGTCTACCGTTAGGTTTGACATGGTAACTACATATAAATTAATACTTGTCTGTCGTAAAATAATAACTTACTGTATAAATGTGCAAGTATTTGAGAGCACATATTTCAGATTATCCCAAAATACTCAGAGGAAACTCACTATTAAATAAATGATAAAAAAGTAATGCTATTCCCTGTGCGATACGCACGCGCCGTTAACGGCGCATGAGGTGTATGGAGGTAGCGCTCCATATTTTCTTGACCTACGGTACTAAGCGAGGTGGGGTGGTCAGTTCCACGCTCGACCGCCTTTACCTTCCCAAGGTGCCCAGGAATACCAAGGACACTCCGGTACTCAATTTGATAGGAGGCTGAGTGCACATAAACTTATTAAGTATGAATCAACTATTAGTTCCGATTTCTGTTGTTATATGGCTGACATTATACACAAACATAAAGCATTTTTTTTCTTCACTAGTGTGTGTATGTATATAGAATAAAGAAAGAGGAAAGAGAAGCGTTCTCCACTTCCGTTGTACTCCAGTACGTCCTTTGATGGTTTCACAGTAACTTTATTAACTGCTTCCGGTAACATGAGGGTTCTGCATTAGATGTTAATTTCCCAACAGTGGATGTACAAGTAGGGAACGAGCCACTGGAAATCTATTTCGAGAGTCTTACCGTATTATCAAAGTACAGCAGTATGGTGCGCAGATTTACGTTATACGCTATGAATCTGCATTGGAAATGTCGGGTGGGTTCGAATCCTGTATAGACCCTCCCCTGACGCCGGTCGATTTTTGTTGGAGGGAGGACTATTTGCTCGTTGAGGGATTTCATCCCTTTCATTTTTGATACACGCTCAAACCTCGCACAGAATATAACAAGGCCCGATTCCACCCCCAAAAAGTGTTAAAATTTCAACCTACCACTTATATAATTGACGTGAACAAGTGTAAGGTCAAATGAAAGTAATAATTTTACTCAAATATAGGATTATTAACGTTTTAACAAAAAGATCCATGTTTTTTCTATTGTTGTTGCACATGTATATCGTATCATCAACAATATGCGATATATCCATCAATTTGCCAAATCGTCTCGCTATCTGAGAGCAAATCACAGATTCAAACCCACGTATGCCCACTGAAAACAATGGTTCGGAATCCACTTTAAAGAAAAATGGTACGTCCCGTCCTTACAAGTTCAAAAGCTCGTACAGAACATTAATAAGAATTCACACACAAGGAATACGCGCACTCTGCACAAAAAAAGTATAAATATGGCCTCCACCACATGTACATTGCACCGTATTCTTTTATATACTTACTGGTTGAGCGTAAATCAATTCACGATAAATTGAATTTTATTTATGGCCTTAAGGCATCTAAGGCTCAGACCGGGATATGGGAGGGGAAAGGATGCGGGGAGGTGTCAGCCAGGGCCTAAGTTAAAAAGTACTATCCCGGCATTCAATTCCCGATGAGAACTGACTGACTTATTTATCCTCCGCCAAGGTTCGCGAACAGTCAATACATTTCTCGAACTACGATTCACTTAACCGATATTACTAGTGATAATGCATCTAACACAGTGCTGCCATCTACCATAAAGGTATTTCGCAATATCACACACACTGGAAAAATATATAGTACCAAAAAAAGTTTGAAAACTGCTTCATTAAAAGTACGCAACATGTCCCAAATATATACGTCAGGACTGAAAATCAGGAATGAATTTCGCACCACATTGCAAATAAAATACATATATAACGAAGTGTTTTATTATAAGTGTACGTGCCAACACGAAGAACATACATTAGAGTCCCGCTAATCCGAACTAATTGGGACTGTGCCCTGTTCGAATTAGCAAAAGTTCGAAATATCCGGACCTACACTTCTTTTAGTAGGCCTATGTCCTTGAGCTTTTTTTAAATGAACAGTACCGTACTTTAATTACAGTATGTAATTAAAACTGTACCCTGTACTTTTAGTTCAATTTCTTGTACGTTGTATATAAAGCACACGTTTTTACATCAAAAAACTATATTCTTTTTCCCCTCTTGAGTTAAGTTAAAAATAATTTGGCCTATTTTCCCTGGGCTCTGCTCGGTTTATCCGGATTTTCGGATTAGCGGGACTCTACTGTATACATAAAAAAAAGGTCAAATGCTTGCACATTATAAACATAATGTCAAAAAATAAAATCTTGAGTGCTACAAATACATACAACATTACGATAAATGTCTAACTAAAATATATATTGACCAACACATGTATTATGCCAATCTTAAAATATAAATATGACTGGAACAAAATCACTAACATAAAAAAATAAAATGATAGTTTAATAGAGCTCCCACCATTTTATTTTAAATTAAGTTGTAAATAAATAACTTATTGTTATTTTCTTAACATTTTATGTAACGCAAGTAAAGCATCACATTGCACCGAAAAACAGGAGATCATTAGATGTTACGGCGCAATCATCATCTGGCCACATTGACACCTAGCTTTCAATATGGAAGCGTAGCCGTTCCTCGTGACCCTTCCTCTCTCTATTTTTTCTTCCTTTCCGTGGCCATGGCATTGACGAAAGCTCCACATTCTTTTACTTTCGTGTGAGGCATTTGTGCACCTGCCCTGTACGCCTTAGAAACCTCTTTCTACATTATTTTATGTTTCAGAAGAATTACAAAGCTGATATATGACGAATCACTACCAATTTCTCCAGCGACCTTGTTTAAAAAATAAATTCATCGAAAATTTTACTGAATGTTCATTTGTTTGTTGTACTGTGAACTCTTCTCGTCTCCCAAAAATATTTTCAACGATCATTTCTGAAAATAGCTCACCCATAAATTCCCTCCTTTTAGGTCCCTTAATAACTACGCTATAGAAAAACGGACCTTAAAATCCCGCTCGTGGTGTCGCTGGAAATGTCAGAGCCCTTGGAATAGTCTTGATTGGTGCTAACCCATTTTCAGTGGTTCAGTGTTGCCAACCCATTTTTTTTTAAAGCAATTGCTCAAAATGTTTCAATTCCGTTATAAGTATCTGCACCAAAATTGGCATAAACATTATTCGACACATCAGAAAAATTGTGGGAGTCACCGTCCCCAAGCACCCCAGCTTTAAGTGTTGCCAACTAATCTTGTATTAAACGAGCAAAAGTACTCGTCCGTTGGTGCGGGATGAATATAGTATGTTGCCAACAGTCATTGGGTCATTCAACAATACTCGCTTCCACATGGCGGGCTGCGCCCTTAACTTGGTAAGTTTTCAGACTTGGAGAGGAATGCGGTTTCTTGATGGTTCATCTACGTGATATTCCGGAAATACGAAAAAAATGATTGTAAGTGATATATGTACCAAGTTTGGTTGATATTGCTTCAGGCGTTCCAAAGTTATGCTGGAATATACATACATATATAGCAACAACAAAAAATAGATCGACTTTGTTATTATTCTAAATATACTGATTTTCAGAATATTACCAACATTTGCGATAATGATACATTAGACCGAATTCATTGTAACTAATAAAAAAAAATATTGATTTTCAAAATGTTAAAACTTCTGAAAATCAATATGCTTGTTAGAGTAACAATAAATTCGGTTCCATGTTCTTTGTGAGTACCAACATGAATTTTCAATTTTTTGAACTTAATTTAACTTAAAGCCTTTTCGCCTCTTTGGCTCAAGTCAGCGTGTGCCAACATGAAGTAATATGTATAAATATACACGTTTAAAAACAGGGAGAAAGACTGATAAACAAAACTGTCCCGGTTCTCAAGAATGGGGGCGATATGTTCATAAATAACCATCAAATAATATTTTTAGAAGACAGAAGAGTTACCTTTGTAACAGCCACCTAATCCTGCTATGAAAAAAAAAAAGTGATTCGACGTATTCTTGGTTAACATTAAGCTATTCGCTTTATAATTGAAGGGTGTGAGGCAAGAACATGGTAACCCACAATGTTACACTTTTAAGAAATTCGAAGTTTACTGCTGCACAAGTCATTTTCATTGGCTGAAAGCTGATTTTCCACGTAAGGCTATACATAAAGGCTTAAAATAATTGTACCAAATCAAAATAACGAATTTCTATTTTTCATGCTGCTGTGTGGGTTACCATGTTTTCTTATTTATAATATAATATTCGCTACCTGAGTCACTCAAGAATAAATCTTTTCACTGAACTCGCTGTAAGAAATGTTTAATTTACAAATTCTTTTCCTTTTTAGTGGCAAGCTGGTATACTGCTCCTCGTTTCCCGCCATCTTAATTGTTGGTTACCTTCTTATGAATCCCAAAATGTTACAATAGGCTTACCATAAGTAAATATTGCTGCCATCTCTGGAGCACAATTTGAACTCGGACAACATTAAACGACGCGATATGATTGCTTTCTATCGGGTGCTGAATAACAAAAAAATAAACATTTGTGGGTTACCATGTTTTTGCCTCACACCCTTCAATTCCTCTCCTGATTTTTTTTTAATGCAAACAAATGAAGTTGCTCATCAGCTATTTGTTGGGCAAACGTCTTTGCTAGAGAACTAACTACCAAAGCTTTCATACTTCCGAGTCTTGATGCTTTCGACTCCAAGCTTTTAATGAAGTTCATCTCCAATCAGAAACGAAGAAAGTAAATAAAAATCTTTTAACAATTTGCAAGAAAAATCCTTCAAAAAAATATGTGTTCTACTTCCGGGAACTTCTCATAAAAGTAGCTGTGTACACAACTACAAAATAGTGTATATATTTGAATAACAAAATGATTTACTGCATAATTACGGGAAAGGTACTTTCTTGCACACAAAAATTATTGCACAAATAAATTAATGTCTATCAATAAATAACTAAGATAAAACAACAACGTAACCTTCTGGAATATTAAAATATAGATAAAATTATTATTTACATTTTGCTTCCTACGTGATTGATCCTGTGATATAATAATAAACTTAATTAAACTTCACGAAAAAAAAAATCACAAATAATAAAATAAGTTATTTAGTTCTATACTCGCATTCTCCCATGATACACCTCAACTCCTCCCTCACATTCAGTCAATTAACAATACAATTTGTTCCCTTTTCAGGCTTCCGAAGAATGTCAAAGACAACTTGACGTTCTCAGCCTTATATTATACAACATGAATTTCACTTCTCAAGGTACGACTAAATGGGATATTAGCTTTTAAAACACACATATAACCGTCCTGTTTTAACATTTTTCTAACCAGCAATATAACAAAATAAACACGACACTTATCAAGTCATTTTCTCATACACATATAGACTTTTTGGGCATAAAGTTAGAAACACCAAAAATGACACAGAGCCCACTCACCAAACGTAGTGGAAAAAATTAAACTGAAAATAATTTCTTCACATTACAGTGGATATAGTGATAACCCTTACACGCCCACACGTAAAACAATAATGATTTTAATTAACCGAATACAGAAACTTGCCTATTCGGAATACAGTAAGATTCATTTGGAGGTACTTAAAACTGTTGACTCGTGTGCCTAAGCAATTTTGGCATTCTTACCTTGTATGCTCTATACATGTACAATGTAGACCCAAGTTCACCGAAAATGGTCAAACAAAAATAAAATTATTGTCCTAATGCTTGCTCAATAGGTCAACACATAACCAATATATATACACGACAGGCAGAGTTGTGGATTATTTCCTTTCAATTTGTATCTAATTCTGTTGTACCCATTGCACATGCGTATGTATCCATGTAACTGCACTGTCACTTATGCCATTTTTTATGAGTCTCTGTGTACAACACGCAATAACCATTAAAATCACAGGAACGCTAGATTGGTAACTTTTTTTTTTTTACAAATAGCATAACAGTACGTCAATTAGCAACAAGACAACACACTGTATTGATTGAGTATGGAATGACTCCATATTTTAATATAAACTAATATTCGGAATCATTTACCATTTGCACAAATACACCACGTACATCAAAGGCTACATGAAAAACCCGCAAATATTCAGGAGATATGTATTTAGATATAAATACCATATAGAATGTAAGTTAACTGAACGTGAGTGCAGTACAAAAAAAATCTAATTACACTTCTAATAATTAAATGTTAATAAAAATCAATTAATAACACCACAGACTAAATAATAAGAGAGACTTATACCGTTTACCAATTATTGTCTGCGCTAAAATTGGTGGGTTTTGACTTAAGAGCGTGTGATTTTGAAGCCTGTCGTTTGGTGGATCTGGTGGTTACTGGAAAGAACCAGCGACTGAAGGTAGTCGCCAGTTACCTAGCGGCACGATTCAAAATCACGTACTTCTTAGCGCAGACGAAAATAAGTAGGCGGGGTAAGTCTATCTTCTTATTTCGTTTACGATAACACACACAAAGGAGCACACAAAGCACGTGTAAAAAAATCACGAAATTTAAGTAACAAGGGAAGTCAACAAAAATCCATGACAAAGCACTTCTTTAATAAAGGTTTCCAACACGAATATACCGCCAGACGAGGAACATTTTAACTAAATTTTTGAACAATTGTTTTACATACAAGAACCCTCGAAGTCTAGAAGAGCCTAACCTTTATAGGAACATTACCTAAAGTAGTCTATAGTTCCGTTTGCACGTATTGCAATGCGGAATCAATTCCAAATCTCATTTCTACCCGACACCAAACACCGTGAAACAGTAGAAATACAATTGTGTGTGCCAACTTTATCTAAAATATACTGACCGAAATACAATGAGCCTCAATTATCTATCTGCAGTTATAATTGTCAGGTTATCAACCTTTGCACGGCCAAGCTGGACCAAGTTTTCAGCATATTTTACGCTTATTTTATATTTCTGCGATTTGTGTGTGTGTGTGTATCAATTATATATATTTTCCTTGTAATTTATCCACTTAATAGCATTATATATGATTTCAGATAGTAAATACATTTTTCTGTATACATCGAGACCATATACTTGGGAGCGTATGTAATAAGCAAAAACGAGGTCATGGAAGAAAGAAAAAAACGTCGCTTAGTATTGGAGAACACGTGTTTCTATTCAGTCCAGAAACTCATAACCTCGTAATTAATATGAAGAAAGTTGAAACTGAAAATATACAGGTCGGTTATTCTTCCGGTAATACTTTACGGTTGCGAAAGTTGGAGTACGATTCTGGCAATTGAACATAATTTACGTGTGTTTGAAAATAATGTTCTGAGACGGGCCGAGATGACTGAAGAATGGAGGAGACGGCATAATGAACTGTACAACTCACCCGATGTTGTAAGAATAATGAAATCGCGACGACTAAGGTGGGCAGGCCATGTAGCTCGGATGGAGGAAAATGAAGATTATATTTCATCGTGGTTGGTAAACCGGAGGGAGAGAGACCGTTAGGAAGACCGATACGTCGGTGGAATGACGATATTAGAATGCACAGTTATTTTATTCTTGACAGTTTCCGCTACAGAAGACCAGTATCGGTGTTGACAGTTCGCGAGAATTATCCCATCAGATGCGAGTTTCCATACACTAAGAATACATTATGACATTTTTTTTTTACTGAAATACGGATATAAATGCACTTATTTACATATACTTATCATTAGAAACTGACGGGATTTTAAGGCGCTAATGCGGAATATCTCCGTGACTGAAAGGTAACCTTTGATCTTGAAATCTGGCAACACTGACCAGAACTAAACGTAATGGTGGAGTTCGGTGTGTTATGAAGGAGTTACGAATGGAATTATATTGTTGGGAACCTAAATAGTATCAAATGTTACTAAAAAAAATGAGTGAGTCCATAATGGTCCACTTGGGTCAACAGTGTAATAAAAATATCTTAGCCGTGCAAGGGTTAAATATATAACTGTTATATAATAACCTTTCAATATAGAATATCACAAAAATGGCACTTGGTTCGTTAGTGCACAACTGTGTCTAATTAACTATTTTATTCCAAGTATCAATAAATTTATTCAAATGTCTTCATTTAACTATATCAGGTTCGATCTTGAAAGACACAATTTCGTAAATTTTGTATTTTAGGGCCATTTTAATAGCTAATGACATCATCTCGAGTCCTTTAGCTGTTAAGTTTACAATATTCACAAACATCCATGCCAACCGGGATTCGAACCCGGGACCTTCGAGTCGCTGGCTTGGCGCCTCAACTCACACCAACAACAGTCTTTGCTAATTATGCAACGAAATCAGACATACGAAAATTTTTTGTCTGCAAGTCTCTAACCTCCCATTTTTTAAAGGACAACCTGTATAAATACGAATTATACAAAGGCGAATCTGCCCACGTGTCTTAGGAGGAATGACATATCACTCACTAATCCCAAAGAGACCACGTATTTAAAACGAGAATCACGAGTTGGATTTCAAAACCAAATTATACAGGGAGTAACAACCACCATTTAGTCTTTAGTAAATAACAAAAAAAAAAAAAACCTTATTGTCGCATATTAAAGCATTTTAGTGATATTTTCTGTATGAAGCAAACATTCTAAAGGTTTCTCAGTGCTTCGGACTCATACGAAAAACAACTGAACACCGTAATAATGTAGTGTAGAACTGTTATGTCAAACCGACTATCGTTCCGCTGATTTCGACGTCAGCTTCTTCAGAGTATATATGACCTGATTTCACTGACTCCGAAGAAACAAATGCTCTTCGGTTAGTCAACAAATTTTACACTAAGTTGTACCAAATCATTTAAGAGAGAGAGAGAGAAAAAAAATCACAAAGTATCTTAGAAAAACACCATCAACCAAAAACAAGTCTACGACCTAGAAGGAAGAAAAATGCAGGTTTGACCTACACTGAGGAGATGGTCATTTGGCATTCCTGTCAGATTTCCAATACTTTCAACCGTAAGAAGACTTATATTTGTCACAATTAATATTTGATTCTCATCCTCAGGAGTGATTCAAAAATAATACAGAAAATCTTTTTTTTTTAAAAAGTGTTGCACTTATTACAATATACTCCTGGTCTGGAAAAGTACGTAGCATTGTACTTTTTAAACAGTAAGAAGTTTTCTCCACGTCACCTTGGCAAGAAAATTTCGCTTGCGGAAACCTTACTCATACCTTTCGCTTTTAAGGTAACCCGATCTGAGAATCCTGACACATCATTTAATTCTTAGAAATTGTGACCACTTTTGGGAATGCATTCATTAGAAATAGTCTACTCAACCTTTCAAATAACACAATTCACAATCACATCCCAAGGCAATAGAAAAATGAAAGGCAAAAGTTATCAAAGGAACATGCAATCTATAAATGGTTGCACAATCTCAAATGTCATGCACAACCCGCTTGCTAATATGCCCGTTCTTACTGCCAGGGACCCAGCTCCATGGGCCAGGAGAAACACTCACATCGAGCTCAGCCTTGTTCTGCACAGACTGCAATTGCTGTTTAGTGGTGAGAACAGCATCTTGGAGATTGTGAATGGTGATTTGTTGATTCTTAACCTGGTAAAAAAAAAAGAAGTAAAAACTAAATTACCTAACAGGAAACTGAACCAAGTCAACGCATACACTATTTGTGCTGTGTAACGCAATATGTGAATACAAGTGGTGCAAATACTTTCAATAATTTATTGCACATGGAGTAAAAGAGAGATACCATTTAATAATTTATACCATGATAGAAGAAAAAAATTAAAGGCATACTTTTCTTAATTCGTACTAAAAAATAAAAAAATAATTTTGTTTATGTATGACTAAAAAGAAAAGCATAGGCTCTCATATACAGTCACTTTATAAATTCTTCAATTGGCGCGCCCTATGCTTTTCTTTTTAGTCATGCATAAACAATTATTTTTTATATTTTTTTAGTGCGAATTGTTTAAGCAAAGTATGATTTTAAATAGTTTATTATTTTTAGAGTTATTTTCTTTTCGGATACTTTTTTGTCAAGCTAACTTTTCATGACCCAAATCCTAAAGTGTTCTGAAACCAGTCAAACGCACTATCGTTGCAGGCTAGTATTTATTTTAGGATAAATAAGTCCACATTAAAAAGAATATATTAAAATATGCTTCTAAAGTCTATAGAAATATATTCATCTGATTTACGTCGCTGTGCAAAATTTCATCATTGTATGACGTCGGGAATTGTGTTCAATTAACGTTGTAAGATTTGAGGACACCACGAACCATTGTGAACTAAGGAAAAGTCTGTAAAAACATGGAAGTTTTCGATTTGTTACTGTTACGAATATAGTTCCATCATTCACCGCCAGTTAGCGTTACCTGTCGTAATTCTACCACACGTACACAGACAGCCTTGATGAAAGATGGCGGATTTTAGTCCCGAAAAGAGAAGATATGTGTTTGCTGCTGTTCGATATGAACAAGTGTGCAATAAATATTTAAAGGAAAATTTTCGGTAGAATTTTGCTGATACCTGTTTCTGGAATTCTAAGCACATGTAACATAAAATTTCTAAAAGAATAAATTAAAAGAATGATGGGAAGAACATCGTTATAAGTTTTTTTTTTTTTTGTCTATCAATGTTTTTCAATACAAATTAATATTCTTGTTCTCTATTCCACTAATGCAGATACTAAATAACGTTAATACAACAATACACAATTCTATTAATTAACAACACGATTATAACTTTCTTTTTACCTGTGCAGCCTGGTTCTTCATTTTATTAATTATACAAATACTTACTTCTCTTTCTAAGCCGGAAATCCTTGATTTTAAGGTCTCATTTTCTTTGTGAGCAGCAGTCAATGCCTCCTGCAATGCCATCAGCCTCTCGCTGGATTTCAACGTGTCTCCTGCTTGCTGGGCAATCTAAAATAATTTTAAGAAAAAAACAATGTACTTTAAAAGCATTGATGCAATGCAAAGTGGGAATATTAACATTCTACAAACGTATATACTTTTATGCTCTATTATATCGAATTCTAGTAGCAAGTGAGAATTTCTTGCATACTAGTATGCAGTGTTGAGAATTTAGACCAAAGAACTGGTGGACTATTGTGGCCACCCGGTGTGGCTTCAGGTGCCTAAATCTAACGACTGGTGGCAGTGGTGCGCCAATTTTTCAACTCTGCTTGTATGTAAACTTTAGTTCGAAATACATTTGTTGGAATCTGGCAAATTTTCATAAAATGGGTAAATAAAAGAGGATTTTGCTAGGTCTTTACCTCGGGAAAATTCGTTAATGGGTGGGTCTGGACTTCAGTGCACGAGCACTTAGAAGGTATAGCTATACTAAGCAACGTATTTTAGCATAAACAATTATTTGCATATTACCGTATGGGATTGACCATGATCACGAACCAGTTACAGTTCCTGTTCCGGTGATAATTTCAATAAGAGTTCCTGTTCTGGTGATAGCTCCAGTGATAGTTTCTATTCCGTTAATCGCTCAGTGGTATCTCCTGTTTTGATAATAACTTCAATGAGAGTTCCTGTTCTGGTGATAGCTCCAGTGACAGCTTCTCTTCCGTTAATCGCTCTAGTGACATTTCCTGTTCTGGTAATAACTTCAATGAAAATTCATGTTCTGGTGATAGCTCCAGTGACAGTTTCTCTTCTTTTATTCGCTCCAGTGGCATCTCCTGTTCTGGTAATAGCTTCAATGAGAGTTCCTGTTCTGGTGATACGTCCAGTGACAGTTCCTGTTCCGGTGATAGCTCCAGTGACAGTTCCGATTCATTTATTTCAAGCTATTACAAGAAGATCGATTTACATCAAAAACGTAGGATGTGGGGAGCAATCATTGTGCGGTTCTGACTCCTATAATCGGCTCATCTAAGGCTATCGTAAGAAGAAGTTACATCGAAACTACACGATGTTCTCCAAGATAATAATTCAAAACGCAAGTTTCTTCAAGGTGAAAGAAAATGTTACTGCGCACTTCCTATCATCAATTCTTTACTTGCCCTGCAAACAAGGAAATGGATAAGGCTTGCAAAGAATATGTGTAACACACACAAAGCTGAAACAAGATCTCCAGTTTTGATATAGTGCTGACTTTGGACTAGCTCCAGTCCTTCCAAAAATATCGTTGCGAATTAGGTAAAACTCATTTACAGTGGCGCCGCTGTTCTGAATTTATCAGTTCGCACCGTAGCAGCTACGAAAAAAAAAGTGAATTTACAGTCTTCGGGAACTCAATTAGTGGACGCACCAACTACTTTCCTGAACCGTGCTCTGTCTTCCAACTATTAACAGGGATTAGAAAGAAACGTATTTGATCCAAAGTTCTTTCTATTTTGGTAGACTTCTATTTCACCTACTAAGGAATATTATACAGTGTGGTTCATTACTTAAGAGCCATATCATCTCAGCATATCAATTTGGTCACATGGTGTCACAATTTCTTGACTGTGACTGGCATTTTAAGTGTGATTGTATTTTAACCCTGAATTGTTTTCTTTTGAATTTATCACGTTTTTAGCCAGATTGTTCAAATAAGTTCTTTGTTTGTATCTTATAGTCCATTCAAATTCGCATTTGTTCAGACAGTTACAGAGAGCTTCTGTTAATGATATTCATGTTAATTGCTACTGATTTTTAATCTATTAATGAAAACATCTACGTCGCCTACTTACTTTCTCTCTGTTTCTACCAGTATTTGCTCTAAATCATATTTTTATTGATGCGAAATTTCTTTATGGTTTTCTGTTAGTGCTCAAAAGAAAAAGTGAGCGAAAGCCTTAGATGGGGCCGCGGTGGTTCAGTGGTAAAGTGTTCACTTCAGGCGCTAGTAGTCCTCGGTTCGACCCCTGTTCGTGCCATGTTGGCTTTGTGGTGGACAAACACCGTGTGTGTGTGTGTGTTTTCTTGGGGTTCTCCCCTTTCCTTCCACTTTTTTTCATTCCCCAATTTTCTTATCATCATCCATCCGACCTAAGCCAAAGTTGCCTAAAGGCTTTACAAGTTAAATTAAAAAAAAAAAATGTATACTTTCGCTAAAGTGATATTCCGACGTTTTAAGCCTTCCTTGGAATTATTCTCGCAGAATCCACGAAACATTAGGAATCCATAACTGTCGACAAGTACAAAGATGCCCGTAGAAAGTTTGAAAATGTAAACTATACATATTAAACGCTTTCTACTGTCTTTTGCCACAGTTTCAACAGTGTTTCTGCTACTGATAACACTGACGAGTGTTTGGAATTCAAAAATTTCTTGCGTCATTTTCCGAAAGGGACCTTAAGCCGAGTCGTACAGAGCAAGCTTCGAACTGTATGGAGGATGGGATAGGATCTAAATCACTGGAGATCTTGGCGAACCACTGTGGAAGTATGACTAAGGATATTATCAAAAGCAAAACTCTCATCTTAATGAGTAGTATTTTGTAGCTCTGGCGCAGATGTTAAGGGGCGTGCTGTAGTTATAATGCATAAAAGCACGGTTCACAGAACCATCAAATTATATCAAGTGAACAGCGTGACTTTCTTCTAGATCAGTTTTCTTTAAGCTACAGTTTTAAGGTACTCCAAGTTCTATCACTACTGATGATAAAGCGCCAAAAACTATTGCCATGCGCTTTTCCAACAATTTGCGATCTACTGTTAAATCATGGGAAACCAGTTGAGAGCACTATAGGTGAAACCAACGCAAGTAAGGAACAATGAAGCGTCCGGAATTGAACTGAATTCATTTATGGATTTTAGGCTTAGACAAGGATAGGGTAGGGGATGTGCAAGGTAGCGGCCAGATCCTTACTTAAGGTACCATTCCGACATTCGCTTTGTGAAACTGAGGGAGACCACGGAAAATCTCAGTCACGATGGCTAGCCGTGGAACCCACGTGCAAACCCATTGCCCATCCGAAATCAGCGACGTTACCGCTTAGACCATGAGGGTACGATAACATAGTGCCTGGAAGAAATCTTAAATTAGCTCAATGTTTGTGCCACGGTTTACTGTCATAACTTGGAGCAGATATCATTGTTAGACGTCCCGAGTGGGCTGGATAAAAACCTTTCAGTATTCGGACTTGTAGTGCTACAATACAATAGCTTCTTGATGTGCCGCTGCCTCTTCTTCCCTTCGCTCCTGCAGCCTGTTCAGTGTGGTTGCTGTTGTTTTTCATCAGTAACTGCGTATAAGCACTTGTAGAGTACGATGATCGTCATCCACTTCCATTTAACTGACAACGAAATCATATTCCAAACAGTCCAGTGAAATGGTTCGAGTCGTGTTTATCATTTGTAGGTGACCCACATTTAAGCCACGATTTGAGCATCATCAGTATTTATGCGGAACAACGGGACGTGGTATTAACTTACCCTTCTAAGACGAATGAAACACGTTAGTGTGTGTGTACTGTTTCTGAGTATAAGTCTATTAAGATTTAAAACGTTGTAATGACCCGCACCTCTGGGCGGGCATTGCATATCTTGCTCTACACCTTTTGACTTGCTTTTGTTTTCTTTCTTTTCTTCTTCTTTTATGCCTCTGCTTAGGTAAAACTTGACTTCCTGTTTTGAGCATTACTCTCTCTTTATTCAAAGTCGAAAAGGTTGGCTGCGATGTAAAATTTGATATATTCATGATATAAACGCAACCTGATGATTATTTAAATTTACAAGGAGGCAGGATGGTTGCGAAAATGTTTACAACTTAAGTTCAGCAGTTAATAACATAATAAGAAGAGGAGAGGTTGACACAGTGTTTTCAATGCGGTTGCGGTTGCAGATTTGTATACACCAGCGAAGAACCTTCCATATTGGTATAGACTGGAAGTAGACAGCAGTTGGTTTGTGGATGTGATTTGGTTAGTGATAGTGTTGTCTTCGTTTATGTGTGTGTGAAGTGTGAAATAAGTGTTTTCGTTCCTTATGTCTTAAACTACTGAAGGTCGAGAAACCCCTTTATATGCTTGTGTGTGAAGTTAGTGTTTCTTTTCTGCGAGATGAGTATGTTTGTTGGAGGAATGTGTTCAGCTAGTATGTCTGAGGAATTTAGCAGAGGGACAGTCACCCTTGATTTGCAGGTATGTAGCAGATATGTTCAAAATTTCTCCTTATCCAGGTCTGTCCCACAATGGATTCCGTTGAAATTCAACTTTAAGTAAGCCATGTTTTGACACAGTTAATTTAGCCCTTGCCTCTAACCTCTCCCCTATTTGTGTCTTATTGCACTTGTACTTCCTTTCTTACACAAGTTTGGTATTAGAAATTATGACATTGAAATTTGACAGATTTTGCTCGTGAACTATGTGGCCAATATGAAAATTCGATGTACGTCTTATGATTATTCTTTACCGACGATCCTGTCCGTTTGATTCCAATTTCTGTATTCGTTTATAGTTAGCCGGACTAAAGTAAATAGAATAGATCCAACCTAACCGAACCTAAACTAATGTATTTTGGTTAAGTTATAAATCTTGTTTCGCTGTGAGCAAATTTTACTTTGATATCTTTGAACAGTTAGAAATACGCAGAAAATTTAGGTTGTGATTCTGGTACAAGTTGTCATACCCATGTACTTGTAAACTCTGCGTTATGCATACTTATACCGAGCTCACGGTTAGGTTGAATTCAGTTACTTTTGGAAACAATGATTACAATAACCATTTGAAATTTCTGAAACGGAAAAGATAATTTGAACTTATTTTAAGGTCTTTAGGCAACTATGGCTCAGGCTGTATGGATGATGATGGAATGAAGAAAGTGGGAGGAAACGGGAGCACCCCGAGAAAACCCACGCACTGGGCAAATTAACCAGCTGTTATTTTGAAGAATATAGATTTTTTTCCAGTCAAAATTTTGTTACATCTGAAAAGGAAATAAAATTCTGTTTTACCCAGTGGTTAAGCTGTAAAATATTCAATTAAACAGCAGTTAGTACACCATGGTAATTAGATCCTGTTTATTTGTACTACTGTGTTGTGAAGATCGTCAACCTTCTCTGGTGATAGTCCGCATTATTTTTTCCCTGGTGCATCTGAAATCAGTTTCCAACTGGATTTTAATTTGATGTTTCGTTCTAAAGTGTAGCGTAACTCAGATAAATAGTCAATAGTTGAAGCTTTTCATCAAAATTCTTGTGCGAAGTGTAAATTCGCGTTGGGCCGATAGAGCCTTGTACTATCTTAGAGGCTAATGTTCGGGGATCCGACCATCGGGTTCTCGGGTAGACGGTTGGAGTATGTGTGGATCAGACTTACGCTGAACAAGGTTAGTTGCTGGATATTGGAATGATGTTTGCAGTATTGGTTTTAGGAGAGTGCACAGGCACTTTGCCTCGGAACTTATTCTACAGTGTCGATGTACATAGTTCCGGCTACTGTCCAGGGACGGGATCGATTCCGCCTGGTGAATATTAGATCGTATTTGCGTTTTATGGAATGCAAATTAGGTGAAGGCGAAGTGAATAGTTATGAATAAAGTAGAAAGTGCTTTAGGTTAGCCGGACTGCTTGATAACTTGATGGGTGCCTCACTAAAACAGCGTTTTTTTATGACTAAGTTTCTGCGATTATTTTTCAGCGCATGTTTATTTTAAGGTTTACTCCTATCCTCTTTGATGAGGCCTGGCTCTGGTGATGCGGAATTGGGATAGTATTAAGTTTTAAAATATATTTTATTCTTCCTATTGGAGCAAGTGTACGTCTACGTTGCACACGTGTTCTGACCGTGCTTGTGCAGGTATCTGGTTTAAGATTTTGATCCTTCCTGCGTGTTAATTTTGTCGAAGCCCCCACCACCACCCTCTTTTGTCTTTCTAGCGTTTTCAGCCTTTTCTGTCCCCAATTTTTCTACGTTCTGGCACTTCTTTCAGGCTTTTTCTCATATGTGCTTCGTATGCTAAACCACCTTGACTTTTCTCCGAACACGGTTATATGAATATTATATATTACGTATATGTCCTCGTCTGTGGGTTGAAACAACTCTTCCACCCGGGTAGGCAAAACTGATATGTTTATAATATGGGTCTCTTCCATCTGTTCCGATTGCCTTGTCCCCTTCTTGTCTGCTCCGGAGCGAATAGTGAGTCTTTCAACGTTAGTAATAATTTAACAAAATGGGAAGAACAGTACAGATCTATGGCTTACTTTATACGCTTTTTATACTTCTACTTCTGTTTCACTAACCTCTGAGCAGTTATATTGCATACTCTGCGTGACATCAAAATCCACTTGAATTCTTTCAAAAGAGGCTTTCAACCATCTTATTTCTTCATTCTTTTCTGCAATCAGTGCATTTTTCGCAGCAATAATCTTATCTGAACTCGTGGTAATCTCCTTGATGATGCCTTCACTCTCTTTCAGAGTAGCTTTAAGTAGACGGCGCAGTGATCTTATTTCTCCTTTCTTTCTGGCGATTATTATTTCATGTTCCACTTGCGATATCCGCGAATGCCCTTCACCAGGTTCAGTTATCTTCATTGCTTTTCTTACGACACGTTTCAATGATCTGATCTCTTCCGTCTGAGACAAAATAGTGTATTCAGCTTTCTGTCGATATTCATTAATTTTTTGTTCACAATGCTGTAGAGCTGTTCTTAGTAAATGAATTTCGTTATCTTTATCCAAAAGTATTTCACTCAGATTCTCTTCCACAGCCACCTGGACAAATAAAATAAATAAAGTAAGAATTCGATTTTATTTACTTTGGCAACCAACACATCTTATCGACTGCAAAAGAAAATATTTTTCCACTGGAAGAGAAAATCTTATGTTCTGTGCTTCCGTTGTTAAGCTTCAGAGCTATGTGAAGTCAAGTCAGTTCAATTACACCCTCAAGAGCTTAAGTCTATCAGACAATGGTCTCCATGCCCCTGCAGTCAAGTTGGAAACTAATCAAGGTCACCAGCTCTGGGGCACTGAAACTGCAGCTGTTAAACATCCGGAGCTGCCAAACATGTCAGCAAACAGGGGGGGAAGGAGGGAAGATTCCCAACCCCTTACCAATACAGATATATATATATATATATTAAGGGACTGAAAGTGGCTCTTTGGCTGCACGGATACAGCCAAAGGACCATATAGATCTCTCTCTCTGTGCATCTCTGTCTGTCTCGTTGACCTCCGTGATTCACATATTTGCTTCTTCCAAAGTGGGCGAGATCACGTACGCAGAAAATCTGGCAACAATGTAGAAGGGAACCAGCGACCAATAATAAATCAGAGGGTGGAGAACTAAAATCTTACAAATCTACGTCGATGCCGCCTGCTTTCTGAAAGGTTGTCTACCCGTTGGCTTGACAATAATTCCAATGACCTTGAACGCGATATTTTGAGAGGAAAACAATAACTACACTGTTACTATTGTTCATATTTCTACTGAATTATCAAGTTCAATATCTTGAACCAATTTATGTGTTTCGCTTTGCTATTAAAGTTACTTCAGCTTTCATAACATCTCAGCACAATTAATTATTTTTTTCATTCCAAAATTTTAAGAATTTCTACAACAGACAAGTCATTCCACGAATGGCGGAGGAGGCGTGGTTGTCGCAATGGACCTCATCGTAGTGCTTCATGACTTCCGTGACTAGGCCAGCGATTTATCCAAGTCAGGTTAATGCAAAACTGAAATCATCGGAGCGCTTCTACGTTAAACTAGTCTTCCAGCACTTTTTATTTTTTTGTAAAAAAAGAAGCGAAACAACGGGACAATCGGGAAGTGTTAGGAGAGTATTAGAAGGGTGTAGATACATCCGTACACCAGAGTTTACTTTCCACTTCTTCTAATGCCGATCCAAAGCCGGAAATCTGTAAACAGTCAACTTTCATAATAAAATAATCCGGGACAATTCGACTACTCGTGAGTCTATATACAATGATAAAAGGGTTCTTGCTTTAAAGAAATTCAATATAAAACTGGCAGATTAAAATACTTCAAGTACTATACGTAATCCTCTGCTACACACATTTCCAACAAAGCGAAAGCAAATATTCTGCATAAAGTATTTAGTATATTCTACAAACGAACATAGAAAAAAATCTTCCACAGTATGCACTGCTCAATGCTTACATTTTGATGAAGCGCAGTACAAACAAAACCATTACTTTTAATGAACTCAATTGGAATACATCAATTAATAAAATTAGGATTATAGTCCCTCCACAACTAACTAGCTTTCTTCCTTTTTTTTTTCAGATTTTAAAAAGTCGGGGAAATCAAGCTTCATCTCGAAATTTTGAAAATGTTTATTTTAGCCGCGAAATTCGAAGGCCCATAAATGATGACGTCAAAATCTAAGCTTTCAAATCACTAACCTGAATCAGAAATATTCGCATTCTGGATTAGTTAGTTTGATGGATATTCGTACGTATTATCAAGTCCGGTCTCCAAATTTCGTCACTCGTCATTTTCGGCTAATTTTCAATATCTATGAAACATGGCGCGGAAGTACCAAGGCCTTTCAACTCAAAACAAGTTACAGCTGCGACTCTCCTAACAATCGTGTGCTGAGCGTCGGCGTAGCATTCGGGAGGTCGTGGGTTCGATCCCAGCGAACGACCAGCCTCACTGAGGTTTTTCCTCAGTCATACTGGGCAGATGCCGGGATGGCACCTTCAACATACTACCTGCCGGACACCTTCCCGAACCTTTCCCCTCTCCTATCCCGACCTGAGCCTTAGATGCCTACAGGCCTTAAAATAAATAAAATCCTAATAATTGGGAAGGCTCCGATCACCTGATAGCATTTTAGCCACGCAAGCATTATTTTTTATAAAATAGGCTGGGAACACTGACAACTGCTGGGGTTAGGTACGGAAAAAAATCCCACTGCTTTTCTATTGTGTAGAGTAATGTTTATACCAAATTTGAAGCAGCTAGGTATAAATGAATGGAAGCAATGAACTACTGCACCAATCAAGACTGTTGTAGCGGCTATGAGCTAGTCTAGCCAAGACCTTTCCAGCAACACCTAAGGCATGTCTCTATACTTTGTGGTTCATGAAATATATTTTAAGCACGGGTTGGAACACTGAAAACGGAGTTCCTGGGACGGGAACACCCACAGTATATTGCTTTTATGTCAAATAATGTTTATGTTTATGCCAAGTTTGGTGCTACTATCGTATGTCTAAAGTAATGGAAACCATTTAAAAAATAAAATAATTTTACAGAAAATAGGTTGGTAACACTGGGAAGTGAGATCATTGGGTACATTCAATTTCATTATTTTCAAATTGTGTCGAATAATGTTGGTGCCAAGTTTGGCGCAGCTAGGCCTAACTGAAAGGAAGCAATTTGAACAATTGGTTTTTTAAAAAAAATAGGTTGGAAAACTGAACTACTGCACCAATCAAGACGTTTCCGGGGGTCCTGAGATAATTTAGTCAAGACCTTTCCAATGACACCTAAAGCATCTCTCAATACCTTGTAGTTCCTGAGATTTTATTTCTGGACACGTACGGACAGGCCATTTTTTTCGCTGTTTTGGTCGGCAGTCGCTGTTTTATTCGTAAACCATTCATACAACCAGAAATGTTCGCAAAGGAACGTCCTTCCTGAAACTTCCCAGAAAATATACTTATTGTAAAGTCCGAATCAGTTTTAATCTATTTACTTTAAACTCATGCAATCTGTTGTAGCTCCACTCCATGCTACATGTAGAACTGCCGACTGGAGTTCACTACATGACGTATCCTCGTCATATTTAAAGGACCAGATAAGAGTCGAAGCAGTGTATATTACATGACACCTTAAATATTTGTCACTCCAGCTTGGAAGCTTGCAGTACCACTGAAACGTCCCTTGACTGAACTGAATTTTTAAGGCCTTTAGGCAACTTTGGCTCAGGCCGAGCGTCTCGTTTGATAGCGAAGCTATAGCTAAAGGAACCTTTTAATCCCGCTCAGGATGTCCGTCCGTGTCCATAAATTAAATCTCACGAACTACAAGGTATAGAGAGATACTTGGGGCGTCGTTGGAAATATCTTGACTAAACTAGCTCAGGGCCGCCAGAACCGTCTTCATTGGTGCAGTTGTTTAGTGTTGCCAACCCATTTTTTTTAAATATTCAATTATTCAAATTCTTTCCATTCAGTGAGACCTAACTGCGCCAAACTTCGCATAAACATTATTCGACACAATAGAAAAGTACTGTCAGTTTCCCGTACCTAAGCACGGCAGTTGTCAGTGTTGCCAGCCTATTTTATAAAAAAATAATGCTTGCGTGGCTAAAATGCTATCAAGACATCAAAGCCTTCGCAATTGTTAGAATCGCAGCTCTTAACTTGTTCTCCCTTACGTCGGAAAGATGTATGGTTTACAAAATAGACTAGATTTATCATATATTTCATCTTCAGACCCATCTCCAGGTGCCTAGGAAGGTAGAAATAAACAAACAGAACAGACAAATAATTCCACTTACAGAATTATATTTTTCCTTGTACGCTTCTGCTTCGTTATGGACATCGTGAAGAGAATTGTGGAGCTCTCGAAGTCTCTCCTCTTTCAATTGTAACTGAAAAATAAAGTAAATGCACCAGTAATGGACACTTTTCACCGTCATAATTTTAAACTCAAATACAGTTTAAAGGTATTGATCAAATGAGAACGTTACACGTTCCCCATGCTTTCTTCTAGTGATTTCTACCCATTACTTTCATCAACACACACTATTTGGGGAAATCACGTTTTTTGTCTAACACTGTTTTTGTACCAGTGATGGACACGGAAAAAACTGGATGCTCCAGTAATGGACATACTGTATTACTCAAAATAATTTAAGTAATCATTGCTGATGTTTTGAATAGAAGTAGTAATCACTATTATTTGTCTAATGCTGTTCTTCGATTATCTGACTGTTTCATGGAATTCCACTGAGTAACCATTTCGAAGGTCCTGGGTTCGAAAACAGCTATCGACCATCCTCACTGAGGTTTTAACATTTGTTTTCACTCAGTCATAACAGGCAAATGCCCTAATGGCACCTTCAACTTAAGACTTAGAGGATTTTAATGCATTGAAAAAAAATCCGGTCAGCAGTGGAAATCAAACCCACGACATCCGCCTTGCCGGTGCAGTGCTCTTACCAACTGTGGACAGGTCCACATCATAAATTTCCATAAGTTTCCCCTCATAATTACAGATCTCCCTGAGTTTTTTTTAGGTATATAAAATTCCCTGAGTATTCCAGGCTGGTAGACACCTTGTACAATGATTACCGCCCTTAGGAAAATCGTATTTTACAACTTTTCTCTTCAAGTGTCCATTACTGGTGCGTTTAACTTACATTTAAAAAAGGTGTGTTAAACAACTTCACCGTAAGATTTTCTACAGGATTTACCAGAAAAACCAGCTAATCCTTAAGAGGGCTCCTCGCTCCATCCCCTCCCCCATTTTAAACATTTTTCAAAATAATTAAAAAACTAAGAGTACTACAAGATTTCGAGATCGCTGTCCATTCTATTTCATAGTAATTTATAAGTTCAAGTGCGCTATGAACTTACATTTTTGTAGTACTCTTAGTTTTTGAAATATTTTGAATAATGTTTAAAAATGGGGGTGATGGAGCGAGGAGCCCTCTTAAGGAGAAAGACTTACTTTCGTCAAAAAGAGTAGACTAGTTCCTTTCTAGCATCTCTTAACATTTGCAACAAAGAAAACAGGAAAAAAAAAAAAAAAAAAAAAAAGATTCAGTTCTCATGGTTTGGTGGTTACGGTTACAACTTCGGAAAAGAGCTGGGGAGGCGACAAGGGTTCAAGACCCGCTCATGCTGGAACGCTACTTCCCTCATTGCTTCTTCCCACGGCAATAGAAAACAGATTTGACGGCCTCCATTTTAAAGTGCTGTAAAGGCCATATAAGCCAAGTAATTCACGAACTAAATTTACGTTTTCTAATTACAATTTATGGGTTGAATAAAGAGCTACAGCCCATACCATCTTTCATTGATGACATCCCTCGGCGACCATCTTCAGGGAATTACGAAGGGAAAGGTAGTGTCCAGGACCTTAGTTAAGGTACCATCCCGGTGTTCGTTTGATGGGACTAAAGACATCGAAAAGCAGTCAGGATGGACGGTAGCAACGCTCAAACACGCGGGTCTTTCCAGTGTCAATCCGAAGTCAACGACAAAATTTATTTAAATACATCTAAGTACGTGAGGAAGAAAAAACAGAGAGTAGTTATTTATGTAAATATATCATTCTCTTGATTCCGCCACCATAGTCCGGTGGTTTACGTTAGGGGGTTCGGATCGGTAACGGAGAGGCAAGTGGGTTCGAGTCCCATTGCCGTCCATCCTAGCTGAGGACCACGTGGGTCATTCCATGTCAAATCAACGAGGAAAAAAGCAGATTTGAGACTGATGTAAAGCAATCTCAATGAAATTCACAGTAATGTTTCTACCCACGGAGTGGTGAAAAAAACAAAACAAATATTTTCAGATTTTTCGGCCGTTAAATTCTGTTTTAAAAAAAAATCCCTTTCGGCAGGCCTACAGGCTGAGGTGGATCTCGAAGTTTTTTTTTATTTTCAAAAATTCAAATCTCGCCTTATAAGACAGCTATCGAGAAACTATTTATTGATTTGTAGATTATTCATCAAGAGCTGTTCAACGATACCCCACAAAACGTATGTGTATATATATACTGTATCTATCTATCTATATATATATATATGACGTGAGGACAATTGGGGAGCTGCTGTGAATAAGACAGTGGCGATCAACAGTGAAAGCTTCGGCTCTCCTCTCCCAACCCGTCTGATCAGCGTGGGAGCAGTAGACCAACTCCTCCCTTCGGGGAGAAGCCTCATCCTGTAGTGGATTGAATATGGCTGTGATTTATTATTATTTTATATATATATACATACATACATACTCGCTTTGTTTCGCTGGGAGCGCTGCCCCCAGAACCCTGTATGGGGCTTCGCTCCAAACTTCAGTGCTTTCGAGAGGATGCGCCTCCTTCATCTTAAACAAAATCTCCCTGCAGCACTACACCACCATGGAGTCTATCTGCACCTTCCCACGTGGGGCTGCGCCTCCAAAAGGGAGGTTTGCCCCATTTATTGTAACCTACTCTTGGTCATAAACCTTCAAATAAAATTTCGTTTCTCTACCTTCAATGATTTGAAAATTGATTTTTTGGGGCGGCCATTTTGGATCCAAGTTGACGACTTTTTCCAAATGTTGTAATATTTTCCTAAACTACTCGTCATAATGCACCTTTATGCCAAATTTCGTTTCTCTTGTTCAAACGGTTTGGAAAATAGATTTCTTGCTTCCGCCATTTTGGATCCAAGATGGCGTCCTTGAATTCATTAGGTAACATTTTCGTAATCAAACAGTGATGTTGTACCTTTATGCCAAATTTGATTTCAATAGCCCCAGCGGTTTAGGCTGTGTATTCTATACAACAATGGGTTCGGTGGCCATTTTGGATCCAAGATGGCTACCGATTTTGCTCATTAACGAACTTAACCGAGCTATTAAGCCTAGAAACAACATATAAAATTTTGGTTCAAATATCTTCAAAATTATGGCCGCTAGCGTGTTAATATATAAATATATATAAGCTTAGATATCGTACCGATCTCAATAGGTATATTTTTTTTCGAAATCTACCTGAAAACTATGCTAGGATATTTATAAGAATACACATTTCTCAGCTCCTATAAGAGTTGAATCACCTTTTATTTGATATGCTACTTGAAAGGTTTTACTGACAGCTATACTTCAAGGTCATCCAAAATTTTCTTTCATCTTTAAAATTTCAAAAAGCGTATTTTTAAAAAATCTGAAAAAGATGTATTACCTATTACTCTGATGTAGATGTGGTAGAAATTTCATAATGGGATGGCAATGGGATCATAAAAAAATATATAAAAATGTAGCACTTTACTTAGCACATAACTTCAATTTGTATTGCTTGATTCAATTTCTTTGAAATGTAACACTACAATTTCTTGATTGATTAACGGCCTAAACTAGCTTCTAAGGGCAGGACCTATAGTTTTTGGTAAAGTGGGCTCGGAACCACTCCGTTCAACAGATCCCAACGGGAACTGAACCCATGACCACGCGCACAGAAAGCAACACTGAGAGGTCACTACAATTTCTTCTTACAACTTTCGGTTTGTATTGCCCATTGCTTTTTTCAAATATAGTAAACTCTTCCTGTAGGTTTGGGGATCTACCTTCGAAATAATATAATTGCTGTGCATATTTTTAAATCGTACTCAAAGTTTGGATAGCTGAATGAAGGCATGCGGATGTAAAAACTTCATCTGTTGCGTTTGATTTTGCTCGTCTGAATTTGAAATTCACATCCCTATCATATCTATAGATCAAAAACCTAACCATTTTGGAGAACTGAAGCTCAGCTCAGCTTTTCCTTGCTGTAGAAGTTAATGGTTCCATAACTAGGTTGCCTACACAGTAACAACAAATTTTTCATTTTCAACAGAATTTTCTTGACAAATCTAACGTCTAGAAAATCTGAAAATATTCAGATTGTTAATCACTTCATGGGTAGAACCAATACTGTGAATTTCATTGCGATTCGTGATGGTCGAGTTGTGGGCCTTGTTGATTTGACATGGAATGACTACAGGGTTCCCTCGGTTTCAGTAGTCGGATGCCGGTATAACAACCTGGCCGCTATCTTCCCCGGAGGAATGATCGCTGAGGAACGTCCATCTCTCAGACGACAGGTTTAGGCCAAAGTTGCCGGCTGAGTCCATAAAAAAAGAATAGTTTCCTTCTCGTCATACGTACAAGGAACATTACTGAACAACGTAAACCATTTAGCGAAACAGTATAACTAGGTGATTTATCTTTTAAAATGAAAACTCCATTAAAGAGATACGGACTATAATATATGTGCGATAGTGCGTACAGCAAAGCTATGGTTTTGAATCACTAACTTCGGAACATATTTCGACTATGTTAATAGTATGCAATCCTATGAAACTGTTGTAACACCTCGCTAACTGTTCGCCACACTGAGATTAAGACTGTGACATAGGGTGGCTATTTTAAAATTTTACTCCTGATGTTAATGAATTTACAGTTATAAGCTGAAGTTGCAGATACATCCTAAATTCGTTACAACGTGGAGGAATGAAGTCCCTCAGCGAGCATTTTCAGCGAAGATGGGAAATGTAGTGGCCAGAGCCTGAGTTAAGGTATCATCTCGGGATTTACCTGATAACAACTTAGGAATATCTCAGTCTGGATGGTCAGCGGTATAAGTTTTTTTTTTTTTTGGAAGAAATTCATCAAGTAAGATCATGATATTTTATGGTGGGACAAAAGTGCCCGCTCACCAAGCTGGAACCGAGTTGCGTTTCAATCCAAAGATCATAGAAACCGAAACGCCGCAAAGGACGTAGCAGCCTACCATCGATCTTTCCACTATTCCAGGACGTGACTAGACCGTTACCAGCAACTGAAGGAAAAAGAATAGGACACGGAGAGTTGGAGATGAAGACTGTATTGAATTGAATTTTATTCATGGCCTTTAGGCATCTAAGGCTCAGGCTGGAATAGAGGAGGGGAAAGGATTCGGGAAGGTGTTGGCCAGGGCCTATGTTGAAGGTACCATCCCGACATTTTCCTGGTGTGACAGAAAAAATCTGGGAAAACCTGTCGGGATGGTCGCTCAAAAATGCTACGCCAACGCTCTACCACTGAGCTACGGCGGCTCGGTAGATGAAGGTTGTTACTACCATATTACCCAATAACATAAACTCAGAACTTAAGACTAAAGCAAAGTAGGATTTGGTATACACATCAAAACAGTCGCTACCTACCTGAGATTCCATGTTTTCTAACTTTTTTCTCAAAGATGTAACTTCTTTTTGTGATTCCTCTAGAAGAGCCTTCAGCACCGAGTTTTCCCTTTGTTTCTCAGCTATCGTATCATCGGCTACTGCTTCAAGGTTAGATTTCTCCCTTTCTATTCTTTCCATTGATAACTTGAGGACTTTGATCTTTTCCTCTTTGTCTGCCATGTCCTCGTGACGTAACTGATCCATTTCGTCTTGCAGCAAACTACTCTCCCGACGGGACAAGTCTACCCTCTGTTTCCAGTCGTCAATTTCCCTCTCCTTCTCTTTAAGCTGCTCTTCTGCATCTCTCCTCCATTCCTCCTACAACAAAGAACAATTAGATATCAGCAACTGGCTACTATTCGTTTTAGGCTTCAACAACAAATGCTGGGAAGCTTTATACAACCGCTACGGCCGCCGGTCGACAACTGTTAACTCAGGAACTACTAGGGCTACGAATTTTGTATTTGCATTTAATTTTTAAGGCCTTTAGGCAACTTTGGCTCAGGCTGACTAGGGCTAGGAAAGTGGTTGAGGTGTCGTTGAAAAGTCACCGGCGAGACGAGTTCAAACCCGTATAAATCATTCAAATAGGATGAGTGAGTCCGAAGATAGGGGGGGGGGGACCATTTCCACCTAGTAACTTTCAACTCAGAAACTACTAGGGCAACTACTAAAGCACGCTTTTACAAAGTCCAGTAAACACTCTCTAATTAAGAATAATCTAAAGCAACGATCTCCAACAAAAGATGGCAGCACTATCTCCGTATATGTCTAATGTATTTTCACTGTTACACGAAATTTCAATGCTGCTCCTACAAATTAATGCCTACAGAGTTCAAACTTTCAGGGAAGAAAGTTCATAACCAATTCAAGGGCATGATCGATGCAGATTTTTAATTTTCTTTGTTGTTCATTGTTGAAAGAGCTTCATTATTATAGGTTTCGATATTCACAACAATGAAGGAAAATGGAAATTAAAAATCGGCATCGATCATGCTCTTGAATTGGTTATGAACTTTCTTCCCTGAAAGTTTGAACTCCCTAGGCTTGAATTTGTAGGAACAGCAGTGAAATTTGTATTTCGACTAAATACACGTGTGTCTGAGCTAGCTGAACACTATTGTTCAAACAAATGTATCTTGTAAGAAATCAGTAATCATGGAGGTGAGAACAAAGTGTGAAACTCTTACTAGGAAACATAAATGTACGAAAGAAAATATCTTTTGTAGGATTATAATTTGTATCACATACAATAAGCATCCTCTTCACAATGAAGTAATATTTAGCTATCTTTTTTTTTCTTCTTTTTAACATTTCAAACAAAATCAAGGATGTTATATGAATGCGCTAGGAAAACAAATTTGAAAAGGACTCTAGAAGGCACAAATGTTGTTTCATTTTGGGAATTATTACTTACTTACTCTATGGCTTACAGAACTCGCAAGTTCATCGCCACAGTAACAAACGTTCTTCATAAGATTCTATCCCGAGCAAGGTTAAGCTAGGCTTCATCACTAACACCTACTTCTCGAAGATCCCTTCTAATATTGTCCTCCCAACGTCGTCTCGGTATTCCCAACGGTCCCTTTCCCTCCGACTTACCAACCACGATGGAATATAATCTTCGTTTCTCCTCCATCAGAGCTACATGGCCTGCCCATCTCAGTTGTCGCGATTTCAATATTCTTAGAACATCGGATGAGTCGTAAAGTTCATTATGCAGTCTCCTCCATTCCCCACTCATACATTTTGGTAAACTTTATTTATTTTGTATGGACCATTCCAGTAACTTTTGACTTCGGCCCGTCACCATTATCCGTCACGTTCTAGTTAAAATCCACAACCACAAACATCCATGCCCCAACCGGGATTCGAGCCCGGAACCTTCGAGCCGCTGGCTTAGCACCCTAACCCACACGGCTACCAGGTCGGCTCCCTAGTCATCTCGTCCCATATATCTTTCTCAACATATACGGAATCATATTACTAATTAATTAAAATATTTTTAGATTTTCTCTCTCTCCGTGATAAAATCTCACCACTGTGGTCAGCTCTGAGTAACGGAGGGGAGAAGTTTACTAATAAATTTTCAGAAACTTCTATTCTATTTACAGATGCAGTTCATTTCTTTTCCATGTGAAAGACGACCTGAAAATCATGCCGTAACTGGTGACTTCCGCGTGCAACACGGAAAAATATGAATGATACATTGCAGTAGCTATTTATGTCAGATCTCCATTAAATATAGAATCTGTAAGAACTTAATCTCTGGATAACGGAGGTGAGGTTGCAGAGCTGTGACAAACATACGTAATAACGTGATTTTTGTATATAGGCTGGACAGAGTAAAGAATTTGAGTTACTCTTGCTTTCCATGACATTAACCGGTTCACTTTATCGTAAATAAAAATGCCGTAACATACAGTAGGTATAAAACTGTACGCAGACACACAGCACGGAGGTGAGTTTCATACCTTGTGGACTAAAATACGGGATCTTACAATTTTTATATGGACTAAAATCTCGGGATATGGAAATACACCTTTTGAGGAAAATCATCCACAAGTAAATGCACGCGGCCTCTTTAAATTTATATAAAATGAACTTACGATTTGTAATGACATTACTTTGTGGAAAAGGAGTTTCAATAATAAATAGGGAAGTTATTCAAGTTTCAAATTTCGATATTATCCGGCTTATCTTACGTGTTTCGAGAAAACAAATGCATCGAGGCTTAAATTCTTGTAATTTAACGCAGATGCCAGAACTGTTTGGATTTTAAGATATGATAATAAAAAAGAGAAGTATTTCAAATTTCGAACTCGGTTTTTGGTCGGTTTATCTTAGGATTTCGAAAAAAAAAAGTTTAGAAGTGAAGGCTTTCAATTTGAATTTTACTTATTGCCTCTAGGCATCTCAAGTTCACACCGGAATACGGTGGCGAGAGGATGTTGGAAGGTAGTCGGCAAGGCCTAGTTTAGTAGGTACCATCCCAGCATCTGCCTGGTATGACTGGGGGAGAAAACCCCGGAAAAACCTCAGTCAGAACAGGCGGCCACTGGGAGCCATACCCGAGCCTTCCGATTACTAAGAAAACACTCTCTACCGCCGCTCCGTTCCTGTTTGGAATCGTCTCTAAGAACGTTTCGTTACTTATAGATAGTCAAAACAAAAATAAAAGTGGTATCCTAAAGGTGGCGCTAAAAGCCACAACCTTCGATTGATCGAAATGTTATTGAGGTACTAAACGAGCTGGTGAGCTTCTAAGGACAGGAGCTACGGTTTTTGGTAAAATGGGCTTCGTTCAGTGCACTCGGCGGCAACTAAACCCATGACCACGTGCATAGAAAGAAAGCGCGCTAATCTCTCGGTCACCACATCCTTGACGTCCCTGTGTTCTAGCGCTTAAGGGGACTTCGGATTAATACTGAGGAGGAACGAAGATTCTCCTGCATGAGACGATTTTTTTTTCTTCATGTTTTTGTGCAGTGTGTCCAGGCCAATGTCGGAATGGTACCTAGAATAAGGTCTTGGGCGCAGTCTGCCCAGCCATTAAATGTTAAAATACGTAAATAAATTATTATAATATAATAAATAAATAAATTTACGAATGTAAACTCAAGATATAAATCAAGTGTAACAACTTACAAGGCATTTACAATGGTGGACAAGTTCTTGTTTCTCCTGCTTAATAGATGCCAAGTTATCTTCGAGTCTTGAAATCAATTCCTGGTTGTTCTGAGCCTAAAATCAAGTAAACAGAACGATAACTTAATGCATTATCACATTTGCTACCATTATAAATGAATATTTTATTAATTTATACCGTTCCACATAAAAACTAATTGAAATTGTTACGTTTAGTACACGGTAGAAAAGATTACAATTGTGGCATTCGCCTAGTGTGACTGAGGAAAACTCTGGAAAAACCTCAGTCAGGATGAGTGGCCGCTGGGATCACTCCCAGGACCTGCCAAATGCTAAGCCAACGGTGCCTCTTTTCCGATTTGGACGTCACAATTAAATTCAGTCCCCATTATTCTACGGTTATGTATGGACAAAATATTTAATAATGAAGCTGACATTTACCATAAGGATTTGAAAATATTACCCATTACTAAATTACACTTTAAAACAAATGTGTTAATATACAGTCAGATTTATACATAAGCCTTCTAAATCCGATAAGCAGCCCAATATCGCAATAAGGAACTAATGTTCAATAAACACTTCAAATTAACATTCCATGTATTGTTTTTGCAACGTGTATTAGTTTGTGTTGCCTCTTTGTGCTGAACTTTTTTCTTTTGGTCATTTTCTACGAATCTGAGTATACATTAGTAAGACTGAAACGAAGTTAAGTTTCTCTGTACACAACTACAAGTGTTTATAAAGACAAATTTAGAAATCATAGAAATTAAAGTTGCAACACAGCATAAGCCTACTACATTGTAGCAAAAATTTCTAACAAAACTGTTATGTTCATTAAAAAAAAAACTTTTTTCGTTCGCTTCAAAGCCAACCGTGAATGATGTAGATAACCACATATATACCTTTTGTTACGACTGTGAACCTAGAATTGCATTTTTCAGCACAGAATTCAAAATGTAGTAGGCTCGTCCCCAGCACCTTTTGAAGGTACTCTGAGAATCAGTGTTGCAAGCTATCCTTAGTTAATAGATATTATTATTATTATTATGAGTAACAACAGTAGTACTAATGATAGTAATAATATCAATAAAATATTGGAAGTCTCCAAATCTCACAAGCTACTTATTATTATTATAATGTCAATGCCATAATATTAATTATTAGTAAGACTAGTACTATTACTACTAATAATAAATGATAGTAACTATTAACTACAGATGGTTTGCAACATTGATGCCTAAAGTTCTTCAAAAGATGCTGGGGACGAGCCTACTACATTTTGAATTCGATGATAAAAAACGCTAAGCTAAGTTCACAATCGTAACAAAATGCACATACGTGGTATTGACTTTCCGTACGACGATATTATGTAAATAATTTTTTGCTAGTATTAACACAAGAATAAACTATACAGGGTATCCCTGAAATAATGGCACAAACTTCGGCAGGTGATACTTCACATTAAAACAAGAAAAAAAAGTTTCTTTCAAGAACTTTCGAAACATGCGTAGAATCAAACTATAGTAGCTCAAAGTTATGGCAGCATCGTCGCAAATGACGTCATATCTCGATGGGCGTTGGCGTAAGCGTGGTCAGCTTAGAAATATTAAACTACCTAAATAAATAATGAATGGTTTTGGATAGGCGATGGTTATGACTTGACGAGTTGCTACTCCCCATCAAACGAACGAACCTTCCCCATGACATGTGTAGATTTAGGCATTGGTATTGGGAACCATTCAACGAAAGTCGATCTGACCCATCAATACACTATATTCGGCAAAAGAACCGAGCACGGGTTGTTAAGTGAGCACCGAAAAATTATGCATGTATGTGGTCGGCGACAATGGTCCAAATCAGAACCGCCTTATACCAGGAAGGAACATAAATACGAGGTACTGTCAAAATGTTCCGAGACTAGTTTTATGAGAACGCAACACAGGTGACGAACATCTTCGTTAATCAATATATCGAGTAGCGCAGTTCTGTGTATAGTCCACCAGAACCTGTGTTATTCACGTTTTTAGTGACCACCTGCTGCACTGGTGCAGTAACCATTTTGACCATGAACGAGAAACTGGAGCTGAGTGCCCGAATTCTATGTGCAACTAGGCAAATCGGGAAGAAACCTCTTTAAAATGATTCTACTGCTGGTGTATGGGGAAAAGCAAGGTGCTTTGAGTAGCATGCGTGCTTGAAGAGCAGCAGAATATCACTCAAAGGCAACGAGAGGTTAGGGAGACTTTCCTGAAGCAGAACAACCCCGAAACTGTAAACGAAATTAGGCGACTTGTTCGTGAGAATTGTCGGATATTCATACAGGGCATTGTCAATCACATGTCTGTTTTGAGCCTCACGACAGTGCCATTGGTTCGTATATTCACCAGGACAATACAGCGTTCTTTAGTTGTAAGTACCGAGCGGCCGTGGATAAGTGGTAGAGCGTTAGCTTAAAATTCTGGAGGTCCCGGGGTCGATCCCAGCGGCCCACCATCCTGACTGAGGTTTTTCCTCAGTCATACTAAGCAAATGCTGGGATGGTACCTGCAATATAAGCCCTGACCGTCTACTTTCCAATATCCTCTCCAACGTCCTGTCCCGGCCTGAGCCTCAGATGTCTAAAAGCCTTAAAATAAATTCAAATTCAAATTTAGTTGCAGTCTAATCACTCGACTCCCACTGCTAAAACCATGTCATAGAATTCTGCGCTTGATCTGGGGTGGAGAACAAAGAAATGGGTTGGAGTACTGGCGACGGACTGCGGTACGATGTATTCTGCTACCAGTTGTTCCTGGCTCATGGGAGGGTTCCGTTGTGGTGCAGATCATACCCACACCAGGAAAATGCTGAGGTTGTATCTTCGAACTAGGCCATATCCAACTTTCTTCGAACACCCTCTCTTTTGCGCTATTCCGGCCTAAGCCAAAGTTGCCTACAGAACAAATAAATACAAGTTCATGCCCAACGATGAGATGGGACATTCCTGGAAGAGACACAGTTGGAAAAGCATCCAACGGGCTTGAGCACCATAGAATGGCCACCCCGATTTCACCACAGTAGCTCTGTGGAGTATCCTGAAGGATGCTGTGGACAGGAATTATGGATCCACGATCTACGAGGGCTATTTTTTTTTTTTCAAGTATCGGTTTACTATAACACATAAACAAGTGTAATACAAAAATGTTAAGACGAACAAAAGTCAAGTACGTTACTATACTATTTCTCCACGTAGTCTTAACCGCATTCATCATAGACTGGTCGTAACGGGGCACGATGTTTTGTATCGCCTCTTCAAAGACCTGTCTGTCGTCTGAACGATAAGCTTCATCATGCAGATGGTTCTTCCTTCTCGGAAATTTCAACACCTTTCCCACAGAATCAGCAATCGTGAACTGGTCTCCATACGTAACTTACATTCTCCAATGAATTTCGGCCGCGTTCAATCATTCAGCAGAATGAGATCGACCTTGCACTTGGCAAATCCTCAATCTTACTGGTGATGTTCCACAGCGAAGAACTAAATGCGTCTCAAACTTAGCGAAGAATGAATGTTGTGTACGAGAAACAGTTTATGAGTGTCGATTCTAAACGGAAATAGTTTTTGGGAGTTTGGAGAAGGACAAATGTCCATGATGAGGCTTACCGTTCAGACGACAACTACCTTTGAGTGCCCTTTTATAATTAATTATGAACTCGGATGGAGTAGTAGTATAAAGATGTAATGTACGTAATTATAGACTACGCTACTGGAAATGCCTGTGGAGGAATTACTTGCATATGCCCGGTCGAGTGGGTGTCTTATCCTGGGTTCGAAATGAGTCAACCCTTTACTAGGAGCGTATGTCATAAATTACGGCATGCCAATGCATCTTCCAAGAAGGGGTAAAGGGAAGAGTGACGCAACAATTCTACTCACAAAAGTTATATCCATTTTGCGAGTGACTTTCTGTGTGTCACTATGGCTGAAGTGTTTCCTTTGTAATAAAATTAAAAGACTTAATATCCTCCCTTCCGCCACAGTGACAAGAAGAAACTTACTCGCAAAATGGATATCACTTCTTTTGTGAGTAGAATTCTCGCGTCACTCTTCCCTTTACCCGGAAGGTTTTTTTTTAATACTGATATCACTTATTTTGTAAGGTTGCCTATTAAAAAAAACTACATAGTCTTCATACAAAAGGTAGATTTTGGATCATGGTAGACTCCGTATCTCGAAAACGGTAACTCCTCTAAAAAAAAATAAGCATTTTTTTTTACCATCAATGTGTTGGGACCCGCAATTAACCCCCAACTCCCCCTGGTACCAACCATTTGGGGCTAAAGCAAAAAGACAGACAGAATGACGGAGACACTTTTTAATCATTTTTGAAAATTCTGTAATTCGGCTAAAAGAAAAAAAAGTCACAACTTTTGAACCCCTTCACCGATTTTGGCGTGTGATACACCATTTGAAAGCTATTGAAGAGTAGATTAGGATTCCGGCAAGTTTCGGCCGCATATATGGTATGGGGTCAGCGCTACCATCAGAAATGTGAGATTTTTTTTTTCTCAACGCGCTAGGGGGTCACAGGGAGGTCCTACCGACCCAATTTTTTTTTCATAGTATGGCAAAGAGCGTTCAAATGTAAATTAAAGCATCAAAATCGGGCGTATAGTTTGCTAGATTCGAAACTACCTGTATATATGTGAGTGCCGCTAAGAGACTCACTTGTGAGCGTCACTTGAAGACCTACCGTTCTTCATTATCTGAAACTCAAGTGATCACATCAATAGCTTATAACAGTTCCTCTACTCGGTTTTGTTTAAAAATAAAAAAGAAGAAAAAATGCACAGACAGATAAAATATTTACATAGATAAATTTTTTATACCTCAGTTTGCTTACAAGTATCAAATTTAGTTTTCTCTTTTCCTAACGCATATAAACACTGTTACCTACCTGGGAAGCTTCTTTACACACGCAGTGTTCTAATTGACGTTTAAGGGCACTTACTTCATTTTCTAATCTGTTAATTGTATTGATATTTTCGTTAACCTATAATTAAATAAAAGGTACTTTAGTTACAACAATAGAAATAAATATGAACAGGTATTTTCGTGCAATATAAGGTAAACGCACCAGTGTACCACTAATGGACGCTTGAAGAGATAAGTTGTAAAATACGATTTTCCTAAGGGCGGTAATCATTTCACCTACATAGGAAAATTTAATATAGTATATTCTGATGCCACAGAATATTATTCGCTCGTCATTGGTTTCATCTGATATTTCTGACATGCTGTTGAAGTTAGGTCCATGGTTGCACCTACTCTTCCATGCATTCTGTTAAGCAAGTGATTAAGGCGAGAGCTTTCGGTTTTTATTCATGAAATTACAATAACAATTACTTTTGTTGTTCTGTACTATTATCCATTACGAAATGTCTCGGTTTCGAGTGTTTTAATGCTCAAACCAATTATAATTTGGATCTGTTATGCAAAGCAGGGGGGTGTCCATTACCGGTACGGCAAAGTCAGTTTTTGTCTACTTATGGACACGCATTATTCATTACTAGGTTGAAATCAAAATCCTTGATTGATTGAGTTGTTATTGAGCTCCTAAGCGAGCTGGTGAGCTTCTAAGGACAAGACTTAGTTTTGGTAACGTGGGCTCCGAACCACTCCATTCAGTAGCTCTCAGGGGAAACTGAACTCATGAACACGCGCGCAGAAAATGAGCGCGCTTAAGTCTCTACAACTCCGAGGGCGAAATCATTATTCTGTTAGTTGCTTTATTTCAACTTGGAAAAAAACATTTACTTTTCATGATCATAAATTTGTCAGGAAATTTTTTTGGTCCCATTTTTTTCAATGATGGACACGGGGATGCCATTAAAGAAATGATTTGTTTTGATATTGGACACTATTCATGGTAAGTTAGAATTTGCATTTTTATGGCCACAGGAAGCGGGAAGGAGTCGGTCAGGTCTAAGTTGAAGGTGCCATTAGGGCATTTGCCTGTTATGAATGATGGGGAGGGGGGGGGGGGCCCTCAGTAAGGAAAACAATGTTAGACAAATAAACGTGATTTCCTCTCAAGTAGTGTATGTTGATGAAAGTAATGGGTAGAAATCACTACAAGAAAGCATGGAGAACGTGTAACATTCTTATTTGATCAATACATTGAAACTGTATTTGAGTTTAAAATTATAACAGTGAAAAGTGTCCATTATTGGTGCGTTTACCTTATTAAATTCTTATTATTAATACAGTAGGTGCTCTTTAATCCGGTACGTTCGGGACCACGGCCGTGCTGGATTATCGAACGTCAATATAGTTTCAACAAGTATACAACACAAAATTTAACACAGTAGCTTTAAATATTTTAAAACAAGTTGTACATGTAATAACCTGCGCTATGGAAAGATAAGCGTTACTGTTTAATAAGTTAGATCCCTAATTCCAAAAGAATGATGTGATCTAACGTAATGAGAGATTAATTGAACTTTCCAAAAAGTATTTTCACACTTGATTTTGCTATTTACAATATTTTCAAAGAATTATTTCAATATATCGCTTCTTCTCATGTACAAGGGTTCTACATTAAATCGATTACACCAATACTCATAAGTAAACGAATAATATCTTAGCATAAATGCCTTATAGAATGTTTCTAAATCGTTTGTAAACGCTCGTTTACAGTTTTTGTGTCTGTGCTCTATATAATTATTGGTCGTATGGATGAAGATGCACTGTAAATCAAAAAGGTGTAACTTTGCACCAAAAAGGTGGCAGCATTTAGGTTCCACCTCAAGGTGTAAGTGAAGGGTGTAGTTCCACCGGTTCATATGTTACACCCCAAAGGTGTAAAGTATCGATTTCGCACAACTACACGCACGAGGTGTAAGGTTGCACTCAAAAGGTGTTAAATTTTGCCGCAAAACTATCACCCCTGGGGTGTTAACAAACACGTTTGGGGAATAACATCACTCCCTTCACTTATACCCTGAGGTGGAACCTAAATGCTGCCACCTTTGGGGTGTAATTGACAAGTTGGAAGGTGTAACGGAAAGGAAAGTGTAACATTACACCTTAGGGTGTAAATGCTTCCACCTGAAAGGTGTAATGGAATATGCTTCCAACGAAACACCTTATGCCTGCCTTACACCTGTATGTGGAATGTTAACACCGAAAGGGTGTATACGTGGCACCTAAGGGTGTTTCGTTCACAAAAACACCTCATAGGTGCATCACACCTGAAAAGGGTACTTTGGGGTGTTTCATTACACCATATGATTTACAGTGTGGGAATAAGAAAGTATGATGAAATGGAAGAACCCAGAGAAAACCCACGTACATTGTGTTTGTCCATCACAAAGCTCACATGTCTTGGACCAATTACTTTTCTGGCATCTTTAGGCAGTGGCGGCCTGTGGGTGTTTATTTATTTATTAGAAGTTAGCACGGATACAGCAAATGCCATTTCACACCGTTACTATAACAAAGTGATATAACAATAAAAATAGCAACAACAACAATAATTATACAATAAGAAATAAGATCAGTTTTTTTTTTTTCATTCCAGATTCATATAAGAAGCCTTTAGAAATTTACCTTCACTGAGAGAGCAGTCTGGTGGCAAAGGAAGAGTATTTTAAAAATGCGATAATCTGAATACAAGAGATCGCTGCACCAAACACAATCTCGGTGTTGAGAGGTAGAAATGATGTGAACGGGCATTTTGTCTGGGTACTCTTAGGTTAAAAAGTGGAAGAAGGTCGTTGGTCCTCCGTGCGCCCTGCATTATTTTATAAAGAAAATTTAAGTCATTTAGTTTTCTTCGTGTGTCAATATTTTTTTTAAGTCAAGAGAATTCAAAATGTCTACGTTAGATTTGTGTTGGACGTTGGGTACCCTGTGTTGTACAGTGCGGATAAAGAAATTTTGGACTTTGTGCAATTTAGATAAGTTGGTTTCACAAGCCATAGACCAGATAGATGAACAGTATTCAATAGTAGGAAGTACACAAAAGAGAAAATACGACCGAAGAGCTCTGAAATTTTTAATCCTGTAGAGAGGTCCAAGAAGTTTGAGTGCTTTAAAAGTTACGAATTCAATGTGAGGAGTAAAATTGAGTTTTTCATCAAATATGATACCCAGGTCTTTGTAATGGTCTACCCATGGTATATTTTGTGTTATGGGTTTTGAGTGAGAAACGCATTGCAGCAGTTTTGTACGTATTGACTTTCAGTAACCAATTATTGCACCACATTTCAACAGAATCTATAGCGGCTTGAAGGAAGAAAGTGTCTTCTGTATCTTCTGGGTGTGTTCGTTAAAAGTTAGTTTATTATAAAAAATGACTCCTAACTCTTTTATTGATTGAACATTCTGAATATTATTTACTAACCACAAAATTCGTTTTGTTTGTATAATTCATAAAGTTAGTTTTCAATGAGTTTATTTTCATTTTGAAATATAACGCAGACACAGAACTTCGGAAGTATGCCCTGGACTATTATAGTATCAAGCTAGCTCTTTTCTACGCCAGAGGAATTATGGAGATCCCATACTCATGGCAGCGGTGCCGGATGCTCAAGGATTTTTTTTTTTTAATATTCAGAATTTTCTTTTCTGAGAGTCTGTAAACCCTGAGAGCAGCCGTGTATATTGCGTATTACTAATAACATATGTCTATTGTCAACAAAATAGACAAAATTCCTGGAAAACGTCCTATCTTAATTAAGAATCTTTTCAAACTTTGCTAACATATTTGGAACGAAATGTCGTCTGAGTTGAAGAATGCAAATAGATATCTCGCCAAAATATTGTCGTAACAATAGGCTTGGAAAAATCGGACAAATTCTCTCTTGTGCACCACATTTTATACGACATTCGTATTTCTGTTGTGTACGTAGGGGCTGAGGAGATGAAAAGTTGACTATTATATTGCCTGAGTGGATGAAACGTAAGCGCGGCGCACGGAGCGTATGCTCTTGGCCGGCCAGCAACAAGATTTCGAGCTGAAAATCGCGTCACTAGAGTAATTGTCTACCAAAATACTATTTATGTTTATTTTTTTAAAAAGTTACGTACTCACCCATGTCATGGAAGGAAATGCTGGAACGGTGTTCCTCTAATTTCACCACAGTTTGCATTCTTGTAAGCAACGTACCACTCCACTACTGGCTGCAACCTTATCGCTCCTATCCAGACCGAAATGTCTGCTAAGGCGAAGCGAACCTCGTGCTGGAGTGGGCCTCTTTCCTTTCATTTTCTTCCACTAATTTCTGGTAACACTCGAGGGGTGGAGGGGGCATTCTTCTACTGATTTTCTGCCACGTTCACCATAGCATTCAACTATAGAAGAATTACAAGAGATTGCATTTCTTGTTTCTGAAGGTTTTTATGTGCTTCGTTTCTATTTTTCCTCTCTAACGTAACCGTAGAAAAATTACTTTGTATCATCACGTATTATGTATCTACCATTTGCAGTTCAATTCATCTAACACAGAAAACAAAAAAGGCTCGCAACAGATATTTTATACGAAAGAAATTAATCCCATTTTCAAGCACAATGTTTTTTAGCTTAATCAGATTCCATAACTTTTGCTGATCACGGAAAATGAAGGTAAGATAGTCCCAACATCTCCTTGAAAATAAGTCGTAGTTGAATATCTCCCCCCACAACTACCCATTCTAAGGTTTGTCGATTCGTGACTTTTTATATTCTAAATGATTGTCGCTTCGTGATTGGCTGATTCCACGTTGGGCTCCATAGCACATCGAGTGAGTATTATACATCATGTGCATCGTTAGTGAAAAAAAAATCTAACCAGACTTTAACCAGTCTTCGCTTTCTCGACATTATGTAGGTGATTTTATTTTATAACATACTTGCCAATCGTAACACGAAGTGATGCCATTTTTCACTGAGATTGTTTTCATTATACGTTCTTTTCATAATGCGCAGTGTCTTCTGATTTGCTACGTTTTCTAATAACGTCAACACAAATGAGCAACCACGAATCGCCAATCACTTACAATACAAAAAGGTAGTTGCGGGGCGTGGGGTGGATATGTGTTCGAGAGCACAGGTCCCAAAGCCCATACGCCCGCGTGCCGCGCTTACATTTCATACATAATTCGCTCGCTCGCTCGCCCACTAGATATGCAAAATAGCGAGAAAAATAAAAACACAAAATGGCAAACAAATTATCCTGAAACAATATAAAAGCAGTTAATTTACCTCCGTCTCTTTGTCTGCTAGCCTCTGTTTGATATATTCATGATCTGCCAAAGCTTGTTCAAGAGTGGCTCTCCGATGTTCGTCCACATGGTGTGCTTCCTGAAAGGATAAGATACAATCTATTCACAACTGGAAGAAAATGAAGAACTTTTTTCACAATACAGTTTAAACTTGTTCTAGATCAGGCGGTCGGAGCAGGGAACATGGACGCAACAACTTAGAAATGGCTAAAGTACTATCTGAGTGATCAAAAGAAGATTTTTATCGTGGATGTATTGTGTCCGTGTAAGTTGGACTGCTTCGTTATGAGTAGAAACGGTGCCGTATCTTTGTAGATAATTTCGGAAGCTCTCTGCTGCTGGGAAAGAAAGAAGTAAGACCTCCTTGAAATAGACTCCAAATTCACTTTTATTTAACTGCATGATGTAACACGTGTCAATAATGAGAAAAGGGTGGGGGGGAAATCTGCAATTCATCCATAAATCCACCTCTCTTAGACAAAAGTAATATGCGCAATTTATTTTCGCTTCTTGATCTTTAAAATACAGTATGTCCCAGAAGTAATGACTCAAATTTCGAGAGACGATTATTTACATTAAAACAAGAAAAGGTTTCTTTGAAGACATTCCGAAATATGCCTAGTTTCGGGGCTAAAGGACCTCAAAGCTTTCGGCAACCTCGTCACAAATGACGTCATAGCTAGACACAGAGTGGCGTAAGCGGTGTCGGTTTAGCAAATTACAATCGAAGTAGTACCCGATACATCCATTTACGCAATGTTTATGATTGAGGGAGTGCCACAGACAGCTTTCGCAACGTTAAGAATTTCGTCAAGGATAGAACTTAAATATCAAGTTACGAGAAGCACTGTAAGCTGCATTAGCCAATCAAAACATAGCTTAAATAGGCGTATTGGGTATTAATTGTGAGTTTCTAATCCGACAGTGTTTACGTCATTGTCGGTCGAGATATGACGTCATTTGTGACGACGACGCCCTAGCTTTGAGCCCCTATAGCTCCGAAACTAGGCATCTTTCTAATATTCAAAGGATTTTTTTTTAATGTAAATAATCACCTCTCGCAGTAACGACATTATTTCTGGGACACACTGCATATACGGGTTTGATCTCGTTTGGTTGAATACCTGATTTTTCGCGAATTTTAATCATTCGCATTGTCCACGTATGTGAGGCCCGTGGCCAACGAAAGAGACGGCTGTGTGTGACGCCGCCGTGACGTAGCCATAGTACTTACGACCACAAGAATACACCACAGAATGATCTAACCATATCTGACAAGATAAAAAAGAAACGCCTCAATACTTCTTGTGCATGGAATCTGGTCATTAGAATGAAAATAAATCAAATCAAAAAATCAAATACTACACCTTTTCCGCTAAGCCCGTAATGGTTAATTTACACCAGATTAAAAAAATAATAATAATAATAATGAGAATTTTTTTAAATTCCGAAAATTTGAACAGTATGGTAATCTTGTACCAATATATACAATGCTGATTTTAAAAGGGTTACTCCACTTATTCAGATTGCTGGCAAACTTGTATATGATGCGAAATTTAACTTTCTTGGACTTAGAAAATTCTCCATCGGCCGTTTCCATAAATCCATATGCAAGTGAATACAGTATGTGTGTACAAAAACACTCCAAGGTGACAAGGTGTCACCCTCAACCTTTTCTAACACTAGACCAGTATCTCTCATAATGAAATAATTTTAGAACAAGTGAGCACTATGGTTCTACTAACAACTGCGATGGCTCCAACGGCTACTTGATAGCATATCAGACACACACACATACATTTTTATAAACTAGATTGGCAGCACTGGGTGCTTTCAGACGGGAACACCAACAGTATTTTTCTACTGTTTCGAAACATGTTTACGCCAAGTTTGGTGTTAATACGTCTAACGGTATGGAAGCAAATTAAAAAAAAAATAAAGTACGCTGGCAACACTGACAATTGCTTTGCCCGATAACGAGGACACCCACAGTATATTTCGGCCAAGTTCGGTACAGATAGGTATAACGAATGCAAACAATTTTTTTTTATAAATAAATGATTTTATAAAAACAAAGATGGTAGCAATGACCCACTGCACCAATGAAGATGGTTCCGGTGTTTGTAATGAAGATTTTCTGTCGTCCTCAGATCGAACTGGACGGTGTTGACAAAATCGGGACTGGCCGAGATCTGAGCTAGTCTAACAAAGATCAAATACACTTCAGCCCTCTCTACACCTTGTGGTTCCTGAGATTTATTTCTTGGGACACGAGCGGACGCATTAAGCGGGATTATAACGTTCCCTTTTGTTAGCTACACTATCAAGGGACCTAAAAAGTGCAGACCACAATTCTCGCATAATATCGTTTTGAATCAATTAATTATTGACGAACAAATAAACACAAACACACACACACACACACTCTCTCTCTCTCTTTGGACAGAAAAAAAGTCACACGGTATTGATATTAAAAAAAAATAGGCCCTGAACCTGCCCAACAGCATCTGTCCGTGTTTGGTGGAACTACGTCCACCTGAGTAACTGCTGTGTGGTCAGCACTGCGCGTACCTAACCACGAACAGGCGTATCAGGGGCTTACCACACCGAGTGTGGCCGTCACGCCTTTATTCACGTGACTCCTCAACTTGCCTCACGACGCTGGGTGGACGCCGAAAAGTGGGACTCCAGTCGGGAATTGAGCCCGGGACCATGCGGACATGAGTCCAACGCTCTAACCACTAGACTGTGGAGCCCCTATGGTATTGATATTAAAGAGTGAAAAGTATGTGACTGGACCGACGATCGAACCCGGGACCTTTCGGTTCTAAAAACTGTTCCTATATTTGCGCTAATTTCAGAAAGAACGTACTTGGTTTGCAAGATTGAGAGTTGTAACTAAGTGAAACATGCTACTTTATGTTAATAAAAGTCATTAAGCATTCTTCTTAAATGCTGATTTAATTTTAGAGGTGTGGAATAGAAAGATTGAAGATTTGAAGGAATCTATGCTTAAAACAGAGAACAGTGGTAAATGTACATGGCGATCTGGTCTACAGAACTCAGAACTACACAATACATACTTTAATAACAGAGCAGTTCTAGTCTGAAAAAAAAAAGATTGAGTTGACATATTCCTTTTTGCCAGAGAATAAAAAATATCACTTACCACGATGGTAAGAGAGAGGAAACAAAGCCATGAGGCACATGGAATGACGATAAACAAGAAAATAAATAAAATATTATATAAAAAGAAATGGCGGGAGTGGTAATTGGGACAAACGAAACCACAGTGAACACAAAACTGGAAAATAAAATCTAGAACATGTATCCAGCATCAAGTATCTACGAAAGTGTGAAGAAATATATAAAGTCGAAACTACCAAAGGCGAACAGGGCATTTACTCATCTTTTTGTGGATCCATGACGAAAGAACTGAGGAAAGCAATCTATGTTTCATATGAAAGCATGTGGTTAGCGCTATATTTCTCACATGGAACAAAGTCAAATGGAACCAAAATGTTCAGCACCAAAAGTTTGTACAATCCGAATAAATTTGGAATGCATTGGCCAATTTTAGTATGGTTTCGTCTAACACAAAGAAAATATAATTTTCTGGAAGATATATATATATATATATATATATATATATATATATATATATAAAAATCATATCGGGCTATCCGTTCCAAAGTAATTTGGAGAAGAAATTCTACGACTGAATACAAACTTACGGCGCTGACTGCAGTCATTTCAGATTTTACTTGAGGGGGCAAGATCACTTAGGAAAAACCTTATAAGATATATCGTTCGGCCAGGGAATTCGCCAGAATTTTCAGTTTGAGAAGGGGAGTGTAAAGTCAAAATTGCGAGGATGTAAGTGGAGTTTACACGGTTTCTATCCCCTTTTGACAGTAAAAACAGTAAAATTTTTTTGGGGGGATGCATTTGATATTTTGAGGAAGAGACACCCCTACAAGGGAGTCTGGCAGAATCACTGCGCTTGACGCATCCCACCTATCTCCAAGCGTAGTTTTTTTTACTTTATACTCTGAACATACGTAATTCATATACGTATTCTTCGCTGTTAATTTGATATAGCTAAAAGCAAGTAACACACATATCTGACAAGAAATAAGGAAATTTTAATTAACTTTTTGTGAAGTGTTATTTACAGCAGATGAAAAGTTCTAATGTATCAAAACGTAACGTTGGTTTCATTTTAGCAATCATTAATAAGATCGTCAATAGAAATTTTCTTAACCTCTTTTCGCTCCATAACCAAATCATCAGCGAGGAGAGCTGATCGTCGGAAATTGATGACCAATGGGAGTTTTCCGGTCTATTTAGAACAGAAAAAAAAAACATTCGTTAGAGGCAGTGGTGATCGGCAATGTGACAAAAGTTCCCAATGACAAGATAAGAATAAATTGCCGATTAAAGAAGTCTTCTATACTGTGGACATATCATAATGAGCTCAGTGTCTGAGGTGGACACCACTAAATAATCCGGATTCAAGTCCGGCTAGAGGCAGAAATCTTACATCCGCTGATACTGAGGCAGTCTAGCAGAAGGACGAGACTCACTGACTGTACACTATGGAAGACTGATAAAAGAAAACTGGAAGGCTTCGAAGTCTACTGTAAAGAAGAATTAGAAATCAACTACAAACAGAAGATACGTAATGTGCCGAAGCCTGAAGAGAGTTGGCGATAAACGGACAATGCTGCAGACAAAGAAAAAATTGGTTAGGACACTATTGGCGCAAACTAAGAACTGAAGGATGCAACTTCTTGACACTATTAAGGAAGATAAATCAAACGATAAGACACAAAGTAACGGGCAAGACCGGGAATGAGAAAGAAGGCGTAATTTGCCCTAAAGAACCTACTGCTTTCGGTAGAACACTAATAAAATCGAAACTACACAATGCTTTAAAAAATGTATCTCTATTTTATTTTCAGTCTTATAATTAAAACAAGTTTGCGCTACAATTCTACTAACAATCACGAAGGCTCCACGGTTCCTGGATAGTATCTCAGACACACAAACATTCTTTTTATAAAACAGGTTGGCAATACTGACAATTGGGTTGCTTAAAGACTGGAACACCAATAGTATTCTTCTGTGTCGAATAATGTTTATGCAAAGTTTGGTAAGAATTTAAATTTTATTTATGCCTTTAGGCATCTCGGGCGTAGGCCGGGATATGGTGAAGAGAGGATATTGGAAGACAGTCGGCCAGGGCCTAGTTTGTAGGTACCATCGCCGCATCTGCCTGGTGTAACTGAAGAAAAACCCTGTCAGGATCGCTTGGATCGTTTTTGTTTGGTGAGTCAACGATCTACCTACGGCTCCTCTGTTCCAAGCTTTGTGTAGATATGTCAAACATAAAGGAAGCAATTAGAAAAAAATAAATTTTAAGGAAAATAGATTGGCAACACTGACAACTGGGGTGCTTGTGCACGGGAACAATATTTCTCTACTGAATCGAATAATCTTTATACCAATACATCTAACATAACTGAAGCAATTTAAAAAAAATCAATTTTAGTAGAAAATAGGTTGGCACCACTGATAATGCCAATCTTGGGTCTGCTACGTCTAACATACTCTATGGCTTACGGAACTCGCATGTTCATCGCCGCAGTAACAAACGTTCTCCATAGGATTCTATCCTGAGCAAAATCAAGCCGGTTTTCATCACAAACACCTACTTCTCGAAGGTACGTTCTAATATTATCTTCCCAACGTCGCCTCGATCTTCCTAACGGTCTCTTTCCCTCCGGTTTACCAACTACGATGGAATATAATCTTAGTTTCTCTCCCATACGAGCTACATGCCTTACCCACCTTAGTCGTCGCGATTTCATTTTCTTACAACATAATGGAAGTAATTTGAAAAATTGATTTTTTTAATGGTTGGCAACACTGAAAAAACTACGATGCTTGGAGACGGGGACAACCACAGTATTTTTGTCAATTTTGGTACAGATATGTATCACGGAATGGATACAATACGGACAATTGATTTTTAATGAGTTGGCAACACTGACACATGCACCAATCAAGGCGGTTCCGCGGCTCTCAGCTAGTCTAGCCAAGACCTTTCGAATGATATCTCAACTACATCTTTACATCATGTACTTCCTGAGATTTACTTTTTGGAGACTGATGGACGGACGAACGGATTAAGTGGGATTATAAGATCCATTCTTTTTTTTTTTTTTTTTTTTTGTAGCTTCGCTATCCAGGGACCTAAAAATTGGAGATAGTTCAACAAACAAGTACCGGTACACACTTTAAAAGTGGTCCCAACATCATGTTGATTTTCATTTCAAAATATTAATAATAATAATAAATAAACGTACACCACTTAAAACATATTTCGGAATGCGCAACTAATTTTGGGACCCAATGAGCTAGCATAAAGTGCTTGGTGCGCAAAGGTTTATGTCCAATTTTCGCTTCAGTATTTTGCTTTATATGTAATGTTTGGTACCTGCTCTTTCGATTTGTGTTTTTCAACTGAGATATGCAGTGCCTGAAAAATTTTACGTGCTTACTCAGTAAGTTTTACAAGCATTCGCGAATACTTCAACACAAATCGTAAACGATATGCACGAAGTAATAATCTTCTGGACACACACTTTTCTCTGCATTTACTATTGAACAATAAGACAAAAAACTAATTCAGACTTATTCCACTTGAGACAGAAAACAGTTTGGTCAACTTACCTCAATTTTCCGATTCTTCCGGTAACTAACTACATCTACGAAATCATTTGTGTCTCGTTCTACCTCCAAAGAGACGAGGAAGTCTACTGCGCTTCTGTGCGCCGCATATGTGAATTAGAAGGGGGCCATTGTGATCCGGAAATAACCCTAACCCAGCAGCCAGTGTGTTCACAAAATGCTTATCTTCTGTTGCTATTTCTTCCACCCACCCTCCTCGCCCGCCACAAAACCAAAACAAACGACGCGTACTGTAAACACATGTGTGAGAGGGAACGCAAGCGCATAACGAGGAAGGAGCAAACCGTTCTGTTGAGAAAATGCACAAGCTCATATTAATTTCTGTATGGTATTTTATCATGATCATCATCAGTGTTTTGCCGAAAGCAGCAGGTCCTTCACGGCAAGTTAAGTCCTCTCCATTCATCGCGATCTTGCGCTTTCCTTTTCATCTCAAAATGCGATTTATCTTCCTTAATACTGTCAAAGAGTTCGTCTTCTTCTTCTTTCCCTCAACCATCAATCTCTTCCCAGCCAATGTCCTAACACAGAGTTTCTCAACGTGCGGTGTGTGTATGTGTATTAATACTCTCCTGAAGGCTTCAACACACACAAAGTGAAACGAAACCGTTTATTATATACCAGAAAAGTACTTTTGAGTATCGCCGGGCAAAAGACATAGTAAAAGGGGGTCGCGGCATGAAAAAGGTTGAGAAATGCTGTTCTAACCGATTTCTCTATCTTTTTTATTGTCTCCAGCAATATTCGTCTTTCTCCTACTCTCTTCGGCACTTCTTCAGAAACAGGGCTTAAATTGTAAAGATGTTAGTTTGTAGGAATCTTGGGAGGGATTTTGGGTACATTTTGAAAGTACTCATAGAGATCAAAACTGTATTATTCATTCATTCAATTTACAAAATATAGAGTAATTTCCATGGAGTTGACTTTTTTTTTTCGTTGCCATGTTCCTTACAGTGAGAATGGAATTCTACAATGAACCATGAATGAAGTGTTCAGTGTTTGGCTTCTTCTCATGATTAGAGGAAACATAAATTAAAATAAAATACTATGATTACAGGTTCCATAGAGTTGATGATGAATAAGTGAAACACATTGATTTTAACGTTTCTATTCCACAATATGTCGACTGTAGAAGCGTCTCCCTCCTACTTCCACTCGAAAAAGACTAACATGGCTGCTTCCTACCTAGCACATGCGAAAATAACGTGCAGTGTTGCCAGCTTCATATTTTTATTACAACTTTTTGTCATCCATGGATCTGATTTTTTTAAAAAAGCGGGTTTCATGTATTTCAGTAGCGTAATTCTCATACTAATAGGTTTACTTTCGATTTGATTACGATTCATGTTTCGAACTAAATTCTTGTGAAGAATAATTGTTGAAAATTAACTGGAAAAAACTAAAAACAAATAAAAAAACATGTCTTAAACATGAAAATGAAAGTGCGTTTCATTCCATGGAGTTGATATTAAGCATATTTGAGACTAAATAACGGAAATATTATTAATATATGAAAATGGGTAGAAACTGGCCGATTTGTAAAAAGTGTTTTAAATAGAAACAAAGAAGTAATTTCGGGCTTATCTTTTGCAAAAAAAAAAAAAAAAAAAAAAAAAAAAAAAAAAAAATGCAGTTTCACAAAATACCCCATTTCTTGAGAAGTACTTTTCCATTCTTCTCCATGTCCACATTTCAAAGGCTTCCACTTTCCTTTTTTCACTCTTTTGTAGAGTTCACTTTGTGATATCAATATCCTACTTCTATGAATGTAAAAATCGTAGTAGGCAGAATGGTAATGGTGAAACGAAGCATGTTTTCTACTGATCGATGAAGAGGCTTGAGGAAAAAAGATCTCTTACGTACTGTCTGAATGGAAAGGAAGTGTGAAAGACATAAAAGAAAAAAATAATGTAACCGAATTTATTTAGGATCTTTAGCAGGGCTGGGTCTTAGGGCGGTGCAAATGGTGCTCCTACACAGGACGCAAAAATGGAAGTGGTGAAAAGATCTTACCGTCCATGAAAGTAGTAAATGTTACGTCATACCATAGACCTTATAGATAGACTTAGCACGCTCCTCCATTTCTGGCTGCGCTAAAACTAATGTGTTTTTGTTCAGAGCACGTGATTTTGAATCCATCTGCTAGGTAGCTCTGCCATAGACATCGTAGTAGAATATGAGGTCTACCTAGCGGATGGATTCAAAATCGTGTGCTCTGAACAAAAAACAATTAGTTTTAGCGCAGCCTGAAATGGGGAAGCGTGCTAAGTCTATCTATTATGAGGTCTATGATCACACACAGCTGCTGGATATTGGATGTAAGCAATGCAAGATGTCAACGTAGTTTCATTTGTCATCGTTTTCAGAAACTCGTGCAAAAAGTAACGAAGTGGGCATTGTGAAAGGTTTACTCGTTCCCGCCTCAGTGACTGTACGGGCTACTGTGCAAAGATCCGGGCCGCGTGAGAGAGGTGAAGTGGCCGTTGCGAGGGTGAATGCGTCGCATTAAACAACACACAAACTTTGCCGCAATGGTCCTTTCAATAAATACTCTGACCGCTACCTTCCCCACCCTTATCGGTGGAAGAATGATTGCTGGGGAACATCGTCCATCCAGTTTGTGCTACTTAGGCGTTAATGCCATTTTAACCCACAATTCTATTACTCTTGGATACGAAAAACAGGAAGTTCCGAGAAAGTTGTCAACAGTACAGTAGTCACGGTGGATGCCGCTACAAATCACCTTCGAAGTATTTCCCTTCTGCTCTTACACACTTCTACCAACAATAGCACCATTGTTGAATGCACTTCTTGCGCTACTGTCGTAGCAGCCTCAAGCCTTCTGCATTCTGAAATCTCCGACCTTTCAGCAGATTCTTCATGTGTGGAAAGTGGTAATTATAGGATCGGTCACCATCGTCTACCGATGCGCGGGAGCATTATCGTGATGAAGAATTCTCTCTCTCTCTAATATATATATATATATTCACAGCCATATGCATGAGGCCTCTCCCGGAGGGAGGAGTTGGTCTGCTCCCACGTTGACCAGACGTGTTGGGAGAGGAGAGCCGAAACTATCGCCACTGTCTTTTATTCACAGCAGCTCCCCAACTGCATCATGAAGCTGGGTGGGCACCGTTCCAGACCCTCTCGCTTTGGGAAAAAATTCTTGGCAGAGAAGGGAATCGAACACGGGACCCCACGATCATCAGTCTGGAGAAGCTTATCAGAGGAAACCCTCCTGTTTTAGACCTACAACATCTAGCGATAAACAGACAGAAGTTAGACTCGCCTTGGACGAGTTCGAAGATCAAGAAGATATCAATAGGAGGAATAAATACTGACTGAGATGAGACAGCCAAAGAAATGCTTTACAGTAATTTCAAAAAGGAAACGAGGGAAAAATCTCAGAATTTTAGATGTTGTTAAAGAAAATAAGGCAATGAAGGCAGAGAAAAATAGCATAAATTGGACTTAATATACAGAAGTAAATAAAACCTTAAAGAAAATGAAAGAGGATGTATGAAGATATAACGAAGATCTTGTTAGGAATACAATCTGGGAAAGAAACAGCCTAAAGAAACCCAAACAACACCTCATGATAAGGAAAGAAAAGCACAAATAATATGGAAGTTACGAGACCTGATATGGCTGTAACCAGAAAGAAGAAACTTACACAAATATTTGAAAGTGTCGAGAGAGAATTGTACTACTACGATTAAGAACTAGGAAAAGAAGATTCCAAAGAAAAAAGTGTAGAAGTCCCAGACGGAATGAAAGAAGTGGATAAAATACTTAGAGGGATGAACAAGGGGAAATAGCTAGAAAAAAATATTTAAATCAAGAGGTGAAAGACTTGCCAAATTATTCTCAATGTGCCTGACGAAGAGAGAAATACCCTCAAGTTGGAATAATGCTATTATTATTTTGTTGCACAAGAAAAGGGACAAAGATGACGTCGAGATTTGTAGATCAATTAGTTTGCTGTCCGTTCTATGCAAAATGCTCACCAAATATACGCTGTACCGTATTGAACGAGGGAAGCCGGATTTCGCTGTGGATTTAGAACAATGGACCACATCCAAGTTTTGAATAAGGTTATGGAAAAGACTAATGAATATGAATTTCCATTATGTCTACAGTTCCTAGAGTTTAAAAAAGCCATCGATTCGGCAGCAGCAAATCTTTTAAATATCAAAGCCTCGAAGTTGTGTTACTACTACGAAATATATACAGGGTAAGTCAAAATGATGGACCCGATTTCATAAATTTATTTTGTGAAATATAATGAACATATCTTAATGTGAGCTACGCGCAAGGAAAGGCAAAAGTTCAAAGTTTAGTTTATGTCCCGCGTGGTTGCATTGTCTACCGCTACGCGGCGCTGGAAGCAGTTAACGAAAATGGCGCTGACTGGAGAGCAGAAATCGTTCTGTGTGCTGGATTACCATGTAAACAACTCTGTGATGAGTGTTCAACGGCATTTCCATACCAAGTATGGCAGAGACCCACCTACTGGAAAAACCATTCGTACGTGGTATGAAAAATTCAGAGATACGGGCTGCATCTGTAAGCGAAAATCGACTGGCCGTCCTTCAGCTGAGGTAGAGACAGTGGAACGTGTTCGCGCCAGTTTTGTGCGGAGTCCACAGAAGTCTACCTACCGGGCAGCGAGGGAACTTGAAATGCCACAGAAAACTGTATGGCGAATTCTGCGGAAACGTTTACAAATTAAATCCTATCGCTGGCAACTGCTACAAGCCTTAAGAGACACTGATTATGCTGCTCGAGCGT